>SJYQ01095287.1:318168-388029 GCA_006410935.1 Redunca redunca
GTCACATCCACAGCTGGGTATTGTTTTTGCTTTGGCTCCATCCCTTCATTCTTTCTGGAGTTATTTCTCCACTGACCTCCAGTAGCATATTGGGCACCTAATGACCTGGGGAGATATTCCTCTTTTGGTATCCTATCATTTTGCCTTTTCCTACTGTTCATGGGGTTCTCAAGGCAAGAATACTGAAGTGGCTTGCCATTCCCTTCTCCAGTGGACCACATTCTGTCAGGCCTCTCCACCATGACCCGCCCGTCTTGGGTTGCCCCGCAGGCATGGCTTGGTTTCATTGAGTTAGACAAGGCTGTGGTCCTAGTGTGATTAGATTGACTAGTTTTCTGTGAGTATGGTTTCAGTGTGTCTGCCCTCTGATGCCCTCTTGCAACACTTACCATCTTACTTGGGTTTGTCTTACCTTGGGAGTGGGGTATCTCTTCACAGCTGCTCCAGCAAAGCACAGCCGCTGTTCCTTACCTTGGACGAGAGGTATCTCCTCACCACCGCCTTTCCTGACCTTCAACATGGGATAGCTCCTCTAGGCCCTCCTGCACCAGCGCAGCCACCGCTCCTTGGATGTGGGTTGATCTTCCCGGCCGCCGCCCCTGGCCTCGGGCGTGGGGTGGCTCCTCCCGGCCACCTTCCCTGGCCTTGGATGTGGGGTGTCTCCTCCCAGCCCCCGACCCTGGCCTCGGACGTGGGGTGGCTCCTCCAGACCGTTGCTCCTGACCTCGGACGCAGGGTCGCTCCTCTCGGCCGTTCCTGTGCCATCGCAGCCTGGCACTCTTGGCCGTTGCCCTGACCTCGGACGTTGGGTAGCTTTAGCATTTATATTTATGTGAAACTTTGCTGTCTCTTACTTTTGGGGGTGGATAATTTTCTGAAGTGAAGGGAAAGTCACTCAGTCATGTCCATCGCTTTGTGACCCCATGGGCTATATAGTCCATGGAATTCTCCAGGCCAGAATACTGGAGTGGATAGCCTTTTCCTTCACCAGGGGATCTTCCCGACCCAGGAATTGAACCAGGGGTCTCCTGCATTGCAGGCGGATTCTTTACCAACTGAGCTATCAGAGAAGCCCAGTGTCTCCACAGCAATTTTTTGAGGAATGACCTAAATATTATGAAGTACACAAATTTTATGCTTACAGCTTGATGGACTTTCATACACATATACACCTGGGTAACCACCCAGATAGGTGTAGAGTGAGCAGGATTCCTCCTGCCCCTCCCCATCAGTGCCCTCAAAGTGCCGATCTGTCTTCTCTTGTCATAGACTAGCTTTCCACTCAGTGGAATCGTACGGCGTGAACTCTTATGTCTGGCTTTTGTTCAGTGTTCTGTGAGATTCATCCATATTGTTGCATGTAGCAGTGACTCATTCGAATTCTTTTCCATTGCTGAATATGGCATTGCCGACTCAATGGCCATGAGTTTGAGCAAGCTCTGGGAGATAGTGAAGGACAGGGAAGCCTGTCCTTGGGGTTGCAAAGAGTCGGACATGACTGAGCAACAGAGCAATTCAGTTGCCACAAATTACCCATTCTTTTATCCACTTTTTAAATATGAATTTGGGGTATTTCCAGGACTGAACTTCTACAAATATGGCTCCAATAGGTATTCTCATACCTACCTTTGGAGCACATGTACACCCATTTCTCTCGGTTACGTATCTAAAGGTGGAAGACTGGATCTGACACATACACACTCCATGTGTAAATTAGACAGCTAGTGGGGACCGACCTCAGCTCGGTGCCCTGTGATGACCTAGAGGGGTGGGAGTGAGCAGGCTGGGAGGGAGGTTCAAGAGCAAGGGAAGATATGTATGCGTATGGCTGGTTCACATGGCAGAAACTGACGTAACATTTTAAAGCAATTATATTCCAATCAAGAAAAAAAAAAAGAATTTCCAGGCTAGGGTACAATGTTTAGATCCTATAGACGCTGCCGAGCCACTTTTCAACTCATCCTCAGACTCATCAACGGTCTGAGTTCCAGTTTCCCACATCCTCACCCATTCCTGGCATTGCCAGTCTTTTTATTTCTAGCCCTTCTGGTAGGTATGTTGTGGTATCTCAAGTGTGGCTGCATTTTCATGACTAATAAAATTGAATACATTTTTATATTAATATTTATTGACCACAGGAATATATACCTTTGTGAAGAGCTGTTCAATTTTTTTGGGGGGGGGGCTTATATATTTATTAAGGAGGCCTATCACTTTGAAGTTATTTTTAGGGTTTTTTTTTTTTTTTTGGTGTGTGCACCTAGATAAAAATCCTTTGTCAGACATACGTAATAGTGCCTTCAAATGAAGTGTCCATTGGCTGTCTGTCCCTACTCTGTGACTCTTAAGTCCCAGATAGCAAGGACTGGTTAGAACATACATTGTTGCAAAAGTAATTGCAGCTTTGCATTGTTGAACTTTGCCATATGATATGGGAATAATTCTTAAATAAATGTGGTTATGTTATACATCATTTAATACAAATTTCTTGCTTTATGTTTTTTGCTAATGAATTATTACATGTTGTTTATTTTAGACTATGGAAATGATGTTAGGCAGAAAGCAAATTCAAGCAATTTTCTTATTCTCATTCAAAATGGGTCACAAAGCAGCGGAGACAACTCACAACATCAGAGACACATTTGGCCCAGGAACTGCTAGTGAATGTACAGTACAGTGGTGGTTCAAGAAGCTTTGCAAAGGAGATGAGATCCTTGAAGGTGAGCAGCCTAGTGGCTGGCCATCAGAAGTTGACACCAACTGAGAGCAATCATCGGAAGCTGATCCTCTTACAACTTCACGAGAAGTTGCTGAAGAATTCAATGTTGACCATTCTATGGTCGTTCAGCATTTGAAGCAAATTGGAAACATGATAAAGCTCAATAAACAGGTGCCTCATAAGCCGACCATTAATCAAAAAAATCATTTGAAGTGTCATCTTCTACACAACAACGAACCATTTTTTTGATTACGTTGTGATGCGCAATGATTTTATACAACAAGCAGTGGCAACCAGCTCAGTGGGCAGACCAAGAAGCTCCAAAGCACTTCCCAAAGCCAAAGTTTTATCAAAAAAAGGGTCATGGTCACTGTTTGGTGGCCTGTGGCTGGTCTGACCCACTACAGCTTTCTGAATCCTGGTGAAACCATTACATCTGGGAAGTATGCTCAGCAAAGTGATGAGATGCACAAAAAACTGCAATGCCTGCAGCCAGCGCTGGTCAACAGAAAGAGCCCGATTCTCTGTGACACGCCTGGCGGCACGTCGCACAGCCAACATCTCAAAGCTGAATGAATCCGGCTTTCCCTCATCTGCCATATTCACCTGACCTCTCGCCAACTGACTACCACTTCCAGCACCTCAACAACTCTTTGCAGGGAAAATGCTTCCACAACCAGCAGGACATAGAAAATGCTTTCTAAGAGTTCACTGAATGCCATAGCATGGATTTTTTTTTTTTTTTTTTTAACTATAGGAGGTCCCATCACTTCATGGGAAATAGATGGGGAAACAGTGGAAACAGTGTCAGACTTTATTTTGGGGGGCTCCAAAATCACTGCAGATGGTGACTGCAAGCCATGAAATTAAAAGACACTCCTTGGAAGAAAAGTTATGGCCAACCTAGATAGTATATTCAGAAGCAGAGACATTACTTTGCCGACTAAGGTCTGTCTAGTCAAGGCTATGGTTTTTCCTGTGGTCATGTATGGATGTGAGAGTTGGACTGTGAAGAAGGCTGAGCACCGAAGAATTGATGCTTTTGAACTGTGGTGTTGGAGAAGACTCTTGAGAATCCCTTGGACTGCAAGGAGATCCAACCAGTCCATTCTGAAGGAGATCAGCCCTGGGATTTCTTTGGAAGGAATCATGCTGAAGCTGAAACTCCAGTACTTTGGCTACCTCATGCGAAGAGTTGACTCATTGGAAAAGACTCTGATGCTGGGAGGGATTGGGGGCAGGAGGAGAAGGGGACGACAGAGGATGAGCTGGCTGGATGGCATCACGGACTCGATGGACATGAGTCTGAGTGAACTCCAGGAGATGGTGATGGACAGGGAGGCCTGGCGTGCTGCGATTCATGGGGTCACAAAGAGTTGGACACGACTGAGTGACTGAACTGAACTGAAACAAATTTATTTCTCATTGGCCAAAGTATGTTGATTATAATGGTTCCTCTTTTGATTAATAAAGTTTGAGCCTAGTTATAATAATTTAAAATCCAGGACCCGAAACAGCAATTCCTTTTGCACCAATCTAATAGAACCTAGTGAGGCTCCCAGGTGGCGCTGGTGGCAAAGAACCTGCCTGCCAATGCAGGAGACACAGGAGACACTGGTTCCATCCCTGGGTGGGGAAGAGCCCCTGGAGGAAGAAATAGCACCCCACTCCAGTATTCTTGCCTGGAGAATCCCATGGACAGAGGAGCCTGGTGGTGACTGAGTGATAGAACCTAGTACTACCATGCCCAGCACACAACTAGAACTTAATATTGAAATTCAGTGAGCTGAGATTTCTGGGATAGAATTAATATCAACCTGTCATGGCATCCGGTCCCATCACTTCATGGGAAATAGATGGAGAAACAGTGGAAACAGTGTTAGACTTTATTTTTGGGGGGCTCCAAAATCACTGCAGATGGTGACTGCAGCCATGAAATTAAAAAACGCTTACTCCTTGGAAGAAAAGTTATGACCAACCGAGATAGCATATTCAAAAGCAGAGATATTACTTTGCCGACTAAGGTCCATCTAGTCAAGGCTATGGTTTCTCCCGTGGTCATGTATGGATGTGAGAGTTGGACTATGAAGAAGGCTGAGTGCCGAAGAATTGATGCTTTTGAACTGTGGTGTTGGAGAAGACTCTTGAGGGTCCCTTGGACTGCAAGGAGATCCAACCAGCCCATCCTGAAGGAGATCAGCCCTGGGATTTCTTTGGAAGGAATGATGCTAAGGCTGAAACTCCAGTACTCTGGCCACCTCATGAGAAGAGTTGACTCATTGGAAAAGACTCTGATGCTGGGAGGGATTGGGGGCAGGAGGAGAAGGGGACGACCGAGGATGAGCTGGCTGGATGGCATCGCAGACTCGATGGACGTGAGTCTGAGTGAACTGAGAGATGATGATGAACAGGGAGGCCTGGCATGCTGCGATTCATGGGGTCACAGAGTCGGACACGACTGAGCGACTGAACTGAACTGAACTGTCACTTGTTCTCACTTGGCAGCACACTTCAGTATTCTTGCCCGGAGAATTCTGTGGACAGAGGAGCCTGGTGGGCCACAATCCATGGGGTCGCAAGAGTCAGACACGACTTAGCGACTAAACCATCACCACCGTCTCACTTGCTCACTTATTTTTTTGTGCTGCTCATTTGCTCTATCTCCTGTCCTCACCCTATAGCAGAGCCAGGTCCCCAGATCACACTCCTGAGAGATTCTTGCCAGCTGACTCCCTGTGAGCAACTCCAGTGGAGGCACTGGTGGGAGATGAAAGATGGGAGCGGAGAAGTGACTCTCTTTCTGATTCAGGTTTCTCAGCGTCTCTGGCGGCGGCAGCACTGGCTGCAGAAACGTCAGTAACACACAGGTGCTGAGGACTGCAGGGGTAGCCTCAGAAGCCTGGAAGCGCCGGCTCCAGGATCCTTGTCAGGCGGCTGCTTTTCAGGCCCTTAGTGGACAGTGCTCTGGCCTGTGATCATTCTTTCTGCTCCTCCAGCCCAGGTGGGTGTCAGTTTCTGAGCTGAGTTACTCATTTGGGTTGCCTTACCTTCCCTCTTTTGTTCCTTCAGTCCTTTCAACATCTTTGTGACAAATTCCTCCATTAAGTCTCTTCCGTTTGAAATACCTACGGTGAACTCTGTGTCCTAGTCAGACTCTGACCAATGCAGTGCTTGGCACTTGAAATTGTTCCCCAGAAACTGACCCTTAAAGATATGCTTCCCAATTGGACTTGCCACCCTGTTTGAGCTTGAGCTCACTGCCAGTGGAAAACGAGATCTGATAACATATGGCATACCCTATATTAGACCTGGGGCTGTTTAGCATGAAGGGCCTATTCAAGACAAGGCTTGAAGGATCAGGTAGATGCTCTTTAGTGATGATGATCAAGAGGATAATGAAGTGAGCTGGCTACTTTTTACTGCCTTGGGTGCTTAAAGAAAAGCTCATGGCTTTCAATTTGAAGGTCAAGGCATGATCAAAGACGTGGAGCACTTCTATGACAATCTTTTAAAACTCTCTTATTTCTTACAGATACAGAGCTTAATTGGCCACAGACCAGGCCCTGAATTTGTGTGGCTTGCAGTATCACAATCCTGAATCCACAACTGTCAGTTTTTTTCAGGTGAAATTCATGGTACTGATTGGGAACGAGTGAGCCCTTGAGATCTGGGATGGGGGTATTGGGATAGACTCAGATTGGAGAATCTTCCACCCACAAGTCCTCAGGCCTCCTCTACAGAAGCAGCAGGCTCCTTAGAGAAATGGCTAATTTCAAATCTAGACACGTTAAGTGAGGAGGCTAGAATATCTCATGCCAAAGTAAGAAAGTGCTCAAAGGATGATAGGGATATGGCAAAAGGACATAAAAGTCAACTTGGAGGGGCTCCAAATGGGCAACTTGTGCACAAGAAATAGTGTCAGTTATACCCTACAGTGTGTGCATGTGTGTGTGTGTGTAAAGTTCTTCCTTATAGTAGAATGTTAATCAGTTCAGTCCCTCAGTCGTGTCCAACTCTTTGTGATCCCATGGACTGCAGCACACCAGACCTCCCTGTCCATCCCAACTCCCAGAGTTTACTCAAATTCATGTCCAATGCTAATAAACTATAAGAAAGCTTGGCAAGCGCTAGGTGTTCAAGCCAAGAATCACCGATGACTGCTAAAACCAGTGGATCAAAGATTGATGAGAACTGGATATTTAGGCTCAAAGTATCTCCCATAAAGAGGAAAGTCATTACAGTGGAGAAACCTGGCAGATATCATCTTTAAGTAAAGTTACCATCACAAGTAATGGTTCAAACTGACATCAGGTACCTCCTGATATGATACATCAAGGACAGACATACTATCATTTCTGTTGTAATACTGCCCAATTGCATAATATGAATTAAATCATGAGAAAGTACCAAATGAAATTTAAGTGCATTCTACAAAATAATTGTCCCTTAAAAAATTCCAAGGTATGAAAGAGAAACTGTTCCAGATTAGAGGAGACCCAAGAAATGAAGTCCCGTGGACAGAGGAGCCTGGTGGGCTACAGTCCATAGGGTCGCAAGTCAGACATGACTAAGCTACTAAACCACCACCAAGAAATATGACATCTAAACACAAAAACAAACCACGATGGCATCCTGACCTTTTCATATTTTTCCTTACAGAAAACATTAGTGGAGCAATTGTTGAAATACGAAGGAATTCTTGGTATTAACAGTATCAAGTACTCTATTTTCTAATTTTAATAATTGTATTGTGGTTATGTAACAAAATGTCCTTGTTTCAAGGAAACAGTCTGAAATGTTTAGGGGTAAAGGACATAACATCTACAAGCTTGCTTTCAAATGATTTGTAAAATACAGTTACTGAGAGTCATTATTGAGGGGGTAGCTCTAGAGGTGTGGGTAAATGTTGCAGCTGGAGTCTGGATGAAAGATATGTGGGAGTTCTACTGTTCTTACAAGTTTTAAGCCTGAGATTATTCAAAATAAGAATTCCCCCTTCTCCTCAAAAAGAATCACTTTATTTTAACAACTGATGAAATAATAGACCTAGGCAATGATCATCAATGAATGTTAAAACTGCTACATAAAAGACCAATAGAACTTTTATAATGGATCATAGCAACAGGATTAACTGATGAAATCTGACAAAACTCAAAATGGGACAACCAGACAATGCTGCCTGTGATACCACAGGATGAATGCCAATTAACTATTCTTGAGGGGGAGAGGAGAATCTGAAGCTAGTTAAGTTTCTAGACCTACCAGTTTACAGAAACTGTGGGGGAGATTAACAGATTGACACCATAAGTACGCTCCTTGCTGGATCCATATTATGGGATGTTCTGTGGGTAAATGATCTTGGTTTTTTTTTTAATTTTTTTTTTGATGGGAAGCTGGTTAGACTAAAAGAGACCTAAAACTTAGCAATCAAATGTGATCCATGAACCTCATTTTGATTTTGACTCAAACTTTCGTAAAAAGACACTTCTGAGATAATCTGAAAAAAATAATATACAGACTGTGTTTGATATTAAGAATTACTCATACCATTAATGTGGTATCGGCATGAGCTTTTTTAAAGGTATCTTACAATATGCACTGAAACACGTTATGAGTGACTCAATATAGCCAGGATTTGTTTTAAAATATTCTAAGGGGAAAAGAAAATGTGAGATTAAAAAATAATTGGTAAAATGGTAGGAGTTTGCTACGTTAGTTGTTGGGACAATGTTTGTGGCCTCTCAGATTTATATGCTGGAAGCCCCAATCCCAGTGTGATGGTATTCAGAGGTGGGGCCTTTGGGAGGTGATTAGATTAGGTCATGAAGGTGGGATCCTCGTGTTGGGGTAAAAAGATGATTTTTGAGATAGAAAGGTGGGATAGAGAGAGAGAAACATGGGATCTCTCTCTGCCACGTGAGGACATAGCAAGAAGACGGCCCCCTGTAAGCCAGGAAGATTCTTAGTGGACACTGGCTCTGTCAGCACCAAGCTTGTGGGGCTTCCCAGCCCAGACCGAGGCACGAGCCTACTTCAATGTCTCCTTACATCTTTTTCAATTAAAAAGAAAAAAGCTGAACTTAGGCAACTAAGTTAGGCATCTTTGTTCCAGTTGACAAAGACTTGGCAGTGTTCCCAAAAGAGCTCCTCAAGGGGGATGGCCGAGCAGGGGGATGCACTCCCATCTGCCTCACCCACTCCCTCCTGCCTGCAAGGCGGGCATGATGGTGTGGGGCTCCATAGGCCGCCTTGGAGCACGAGTGACCTTGAGAAAGGAAGCCACAATCAGGATGGTGAACCAGAAAGAACCTGGGTCCCTGAGCTATAGCAGCCTTGGAAGGATCACCTCCAGATTTCACTCGAGACCTCATCGTGTTTAAGTCCTTGTTACTCTGCGGCTGTCGTTCAGTCGCTAAGTCATGTCCAACTCTTCGACCCCATGGACTGCAGCACTCCAGGCTTCTGTCCTTCACCGTCTCTGGGAGTTTGTTCAAACTCATGTCCATTGTGTTGACGATGCCATCCAACCGTCTCAGCCTCTGTCTCCCCCTTCTTCTCCTGCCCTCAGTCTTTCTTAGCGTCAGGTTCTTTTCCAATAGGTCCAAACCTAATGGTGACCTACTGACCTTTAGGGCTATTTTTCATGTTAAAGGAGGCCCTTCAAAGGAAAAGCGAATCTCCTATCAAGGCAAACTAACTCACACTTGTAGATTTAGAGGGACAGGTAAACAACCTTTAAGAAATGAGGTCTCTGCTTAAGACCAGCTGGACTAAGTATTAGAACTGTGGTGTCCCATCCCCACTTTGCCACCAATGAAACAGGAAGCGGGGGTAGCTGTTAGGCTGCAGTTAGGGAAGAGCCCGCTTCTCTCGCTTCGCAACATCTGTGCGCTTTCTCCCACACACTGAACCCATGTTGTTACTTTAGCTGCAAGACATTGCCACCGATGAATCCTTGGAGGGAAACTATTCTCTCAGAGGTTCCAGGTTCCCTATGCAGAACCAACACCACCAAAAGCTGTGTGGGTCCATCACACTCAGGACATCCGACATCTGCAAAACGAACACCACTCGCCTGGCTGCCTCAAGGTTCCCAGGCTCTCCATGCTCCCAGCAAGCACTGCGGCTCCTTCACCTGGAACTGCCTGCACTGAAGCAGGGTCAGGGTCACACTCTAGAGCTGAACTTCTTTTCGTTCCCCAAAAAACCCATCCATTCTGAGGGCAACTTCCATTTGGAAGGTGCTCTCAGCTGCACCGACTTGATTAAGAATGTGCATGCCTATTGCTCTTTTAATGAAGCTCAACTTACCTCATGGGAAGCACAGAAGAGAACCAGCTTCATCTCACAGTAGGGCCATACAGACTTTTTAATATATGATGCAGAGCGGGTATTTTGTAAAAAATACATTTCAGATTCTTCAACGGATCAATGTAAGACAGTGTGTATAAAATGGCACACACACCATACATGTGTGTGTATACATGTACACGTGTTGTATATATAGCTCCCCTAAAAGAGAAATGGGCTTCCCTGGTGGCTCAGATGGTAAAGATTCTGCCTGCAATGTAAGCAGCTGGTGTTCAATCCCTGGGTTGGGAAGATTCCCTGGAGAAGGGAATGGCAACCCACTCCAGTATTCCTGCCTAGAGAATCCATCAAGGACAGAGGAGCCTGATGGGCTACAGTCTATGAGCTCACAAAGAGTCAGACACAACTGAGCAACTAACACACACACACACAAGAGAAATAATTGCTTAAAATAAAGCCTAAAGTTAGCCTGGATGGGAAGAGAGTTTGGGGGAGAATGGATACCTGCATACAAAAGGCTGAGTTCCGTTGCTGTCCACTGAAATTATCATAACATTGTTAACAGCATACATTCCAACATAAAAAGTTAAATAAAACCTTTAGGCAAACCATTCAATATCACAGTAATCCAAGTATATGCCCCAACCACTAATGTCAAAGAAGTTGAAATTGGATGGTTCTATGATGACCTCACCCTTATGGCAGAAAGTGAAGAGGAACTAAAAAGACTCTTGATGAAAGTGCTAAAGAGGAGAGTGAAAAAGTTGGCTTAAAGCTCGGCATTCAGAAAACTAAGATCATGGCATCTGGTCCCATCACTTCATGGGAAATAGATGGGGTAACAGTGGAAACAGTGTCAGACTTTATTTTTGGGGGCTCCAAGATCACTGCAGATGGTGATTGCAGCCATGAAATTAAAAGACACTCCTTGGAAGGAAAGTTATGACCCACCTAGATAGCATATTCAAAAGCAGAGATATTACTTTGCCGACTAAGGTCCATCTAGTCAAGGCTATGGTTTTTCCAGTGATCATGTATGGATGTGAGAGTTGGACTGTGAAGAAAGCTGAGCACCAAAGAATTGATGCTTTTGAACTGTGGTGTTGGAGAATACTCTTGCGAGTCCCTTCGACTGCAAGGAGATCCAATCAGTCCATCCTAAAGGAGACCAGTCCCAGGTCTTCATTGGAAGGAATGATGCTGAGGCTGAAACTCCAATACTTTGGCCACCTCATGCAAAGAGCTGACTCATTGGAAAAGACTCTGATGCTGGGAGGGATTGGGGGCAGGAGGAGAAGGGGACGACAGAGGATGAGATGGCTGGATGGCATCACTGACTCGATGCACATGAGTTTGGTTGGGTGAACTCTGGGAGTTGGTTATGGACAGGGAGGCCTGGCATGCTGCGATTCATGGGGTTGCAAAGAGTCAGACACGACTGAGCGACTGAACTGATGATGCCCTCAAGATCTTCTAGAACATTAAAAAAAAAAAAATGAACTTTTCATCATATGGGACTGGAATGCAAAAGTAGGAAGTCAAGAGATACCGGGGTAACAGGCAAGTTTGGCCTTGGAGAACAAAATGAAGCAGAGCAAAGGTTAACGAGAGTTCTGCCAGGAGAATGCACTGGTCGTAGCAAACACCGTCTTACAACACAAGAGAAGACTCTACACATGGATATCACCAGATGGGTCAATACCGAAATCTGATTATATTCTTTGCAGTAGAAGATGGAGAAGTTCTATACAGTCAGCAAGATCAGGAGCTGACTGTGGCTCAGATCATGAACTCCTTACTGCAAAATCCAGACTTAAATTGAAGTGGAGAAAACCACTAGACCACTCAGGTATGGCCTAAATATCAAATCCCTTACGGTTATACAGTGCAAGTGACAGATTCAAGGGATTAGATCTGATAGAGTGCCTGAAGAACTATGAACGGAGGTTTGTGACATTGTACAGGAGACCATTCCCAAGAAAAAGAAACACAAAAAGTCAAAATGGTCGTCTGAGGAGGATTTACAAATTGCTGAGAAAGAAGAGAAGCTAAAGGCAAAGGAGAAAGGAAAGATATACCCATCTGAATGCAGAGTTCCAAAGAATAGCAAGGAGAGACAAGAAAGCTTTCCTCAGTGTCTCTCGCTCAGTTGTGTCTGACTCTTTGCGACCCCATGGACTATACAGTCCATGGAATTCTCTAGGCCAGAATACTGGAGTGGATAGCCTTTCCCCTCTCCAGGGGATCTTCCCAACCCAGGAATTGAACTGGGGTCTCCTGCATTGCATGAGGATTCTTAACCAACCGAGCTATCACAGAAGCCCTTCCTCAGTGATCAGTGCAAAGAAATAGAGGAAAACAATAAAATGGGAAAGACTATAAAGATTTCTTCAAGAAAATTAGAGATACCAAGGGAACATTTCACACAAAGATGGGCACAATAAGGGACAGAAGTGGTATGGACCTAACAGAAGCAGAAGATATTAAGAAGAGGTGGCAAGAATACACAAAAGAACTAAACAAAAAAGACCTTCATGACCCAAATAACCACAATAGCGTGATCACTTACCTAGAGCCAGACATCCTGGAGTGTGAAGTGGGCCCTAGGAAGCATCACTACGAACAAACCTAGTGGAGATGATGGAATTCTAGCTGACCTATTTCAAATTCTAAAAGATAATGCTGTGAAAGTGCTGCACTCAATATGCCAGAAAAATTGGAAAACTCAGCAGTGGTCACAGGACTGGAAAAGGTGTTTTCATTCCAATCCCTAAGAAAAGCAATGCCAAAGAATGTTCAAATTACTGCACAATTGCACTCATCTCACACGCTAGCAAAATTCTCCAAACCAGGCTTCAACAGTGCATGAACCAAGAACTTGCAGATGTTCAAGCTGGTTTTAGAAAAGGCAGAGGAACCAGAGATCAAATTACCAACATTCGCTGGATCATCAAAAAAGCAAGAGAGTTCCAGAAAAATATCTACTTCTGCCTTACTGACTACACTAAAGCCTTTGACTGTGTGGATCACAACAAACTGTGGGAAATTCTTCAAGAGACAAGAATACCAGACCACCTGACTTGCCTCCTGAGAAATCTGTATGCAGGTCAAGAAGCAACAGAACCAGACATGGAACAGTGGACTGGTCCAAATTGGGAAAGGCTGTATATTGTCACTGTTTATTTAATTTATATGCAGAGTACATCATACAAAATGGCGGGCTGGATGAAGCACAAGCTGGAATCAAGATTGCTGGGAGAAATATCAATAACCTCAGATATGCAAGTGACACCACCCTTATGACAGAAAGCAAAGAGGAACTAAAGAGCCTCTTGATGAAAGTGAAAGAAGAAAGTGAAAAAGCTGGCTAAAAATTCAATGTTCAAAAAATGAAGATTGTGGCATCTGGTCCCATCACTTCATGGCAAATAGATGGGGACACAGTGGAAACAGTGAGACTATTTTCTTGGGCTCCAAAATCACTGTAGACTGCGATTGCAGCCATGAAATTAAAAGACACTTGCTCCTTGGAAGAAAGCTATGACCAGCCTGCTGCTAAGTCACTTCAGTCGTATCCGACTCTGTGCGACCCCATAGACGGCAGCCCACCAAGCTCCCCCGTCCCTAGGATTCTCCAGGCAAGAACACTGGAGTGGGTTGCCATTTCCTTCTCCAATGCATGAAGGTGAAAAGTGAAAGTGAAGTCGCTCAGTCATGTCTGACTCCCAGCGACCCCATGGACTGCAGCCTACCAGGCTCCTCCGTCCATGGGATTTTCCAGGCAAGAGTACTGGAGTGGGTTGCCATTGCCTTCTCCAGCCTAGACAGCATATTAAAAAGCAGACATTACTTTGCCAACAAAGGTCCGTCTAGTCAAGGCTATGGTTTTCCCAATAATCATGTATGGATGAGTTGGACCATAAAGAAAGCTGAGCGCCCAAGAATTGATGCTTTTGAACTGTGGTGTTGAAGACTCTTGGGAGTCCCTTGGACTGCAAGGAGATCCAACCAGTCCATCTTAAAGGAGATCAGTCCTGGGTGTTCATTGGAAGGACTCATGTTGAAGCTGAAACTCCAATACTTTGGCCACCTGATACGAAGAGCTGCCTCATTTGAAAAGACCCTGATGCTGGGAAAGATTGAGGGCAGGAGAAGGGGATGACAGAGAACGAGATGGTCGGATGTCATCACCGACTAGATGGACATGAGTTTGAGCAAGCTCCGGGAGTTGGTGATGGACAGGGAAGCCTGGCATGCTGCAATCCGTGGGGTCGCAAAGGGTCGGACACTACTGAGTGACTGAACTGACCATTATCTTGAAATTAATAAGAGCCTTCAACTCAGAGCCAATGAAGAGTTCAAGCTCCTTGGTGGATACATAGAACCTCGTCTCGTGATTATTCCCATTCACCTGCTCGTCTAGAATGACCTGACCACTCACTCCAGTTCCCAAACCCCTGAATCTGAATGGTTTGTGACTACCTTGACAGAATCAAGTATCAGAGAAAGTCAGAAGAGATGAGGCAGCCTCTGCCCCAGGGGTGTGAGTCAGTGGGCAAACAAGCAGCCCACCTACCTGCAGCCACCACCACAGACAGCTCCTCCAGCCATCGACCCAGCAGAATGCCCAGCCGACAACTACCAGCACCAACCCCTCACCATTCACAAGAGTGAGTCATTGTGTTGGCCAACCCAACAGAACCTTCCCAAGATCGCAGCCCCTGCTGACATCTGAACAAGACCAGAGGAGAACCATGGGAGAAAACTGTCCAGGTGAGCCCTTCCTACGAGGTCCTGACTCACAAAATTACTAATAAAATGAAAGGGTTGTTGTCAGCCAATTTGGGGGCATTATGTAGCAACAGTAACCAGTATACCAATGCCCTTGGGGAAAGTGTCCATGATCAAATGATCCTGTCTGGGTATGTTTCTGAAATCCTGACTTATGACAACTGGAAGCCAACAGTATACAAAACCAATACTTCAAAACTCAAGAAGAGCTTAGATAACTTGCCAGTATATTCACAGAAAGGGGCTACCCTGATAGTTGCAATGCAACGCAGGAGATCCTGGTTTGATTCCTGGGTCGGGAATATCCGCTGGAGAAGGGATAGGCTACCCACTCCAGTATTCTTGGGCTTCCCTTGTGGCTCAGCTGGTGAAGAATCTGCCTGGAACTTGGAAGACCTGGGTTCACTCCCTGGGTCGAGAAGATCCCCTGGAGATGGGAAAGGCTACCCACTCCAGTATTCTCGCCTGGAGAACTCCATGGACTGTACAGTCCAGGGGGTCTCAAAGAGTTGGACACGACTGAGCGACTTTCACTTCACATTCACAGAAAGAGGTAAGAACATGGTTCCTGGAAGTGAAAGAGTAAATGAGACTGTGAAAAACTGATAGAATTGCGACAGAAACAAACATTCCTAGGAAAGAGTGGTTTCTTTCCAAGATGTGGGAAACTCCTCAGGTAGAAGCAGTGCTGCTGGTTAAGCAAGTGTAATGTTCCATGACTAAAATGACTTTGCTTCCCCCAAATCTGCCGACCTTCTCCCTAATGCTTGTGTTTTTAACTTTTCCCCTGAACAAGCGGAGTTGAGTCTCGTCTGGAAGGTGTGGGCAGGTTCCAGAGGGGATCTTCGGGGGCGGGTGTGTGTGTGTCTGTGTGGTGAGGGAAGGAGAGGAGCCACAGGTCAGCAGAGAGAGGCCAAGGAGGACAGACACTGAATCAACTCACCCTGTTTTCCTTGACCTCTACGCTCTTCAACCAAAGAACCAGCCGGCGTCTCCGAGCCTGCCGGAGAAAGCCATGGCTGCCTCCACGTCCAGGCACTCATGCGTCTGCAGCTTTTCCATGGTGTCAAGGACATGGCTTAGTGCAAAACTCACCTCGACAAGCGTGAGTACAAGAGATGTACCCAGACAGAATACCACCAGGTTTTATTTAAGGTCTTTTTTATTTTCCTCCACACTGGCAAAAGTTCCGAGGGAGCTTAAAGTTCTGTAAACATCTTAACTGTCCCTCTTCCCCACCCCCACTTGTGAATTTACAAAGCAAAGGAGAGCAGGAGCCCCAGTTTCTAATGGTTCCCCATCTCCTCATGCTGTTTGATCCAAAAACTATATACAAGTTTGTAGCAGTCTCTGTATAGTTATTGTACATGTTTAGGAGGGAGGGCGGCCAAAAGGGATAGGGAGAATGCTGATCCAAAAGAATAAAAACAGAAACCAAATAGAATCATCCCAAACCAAACTGCTCTCAGAGCAACTCCAGCCTTCCTCGGGCCATGATGTCAGAAAGGGAAGGTGCTCGACCAGGAGCCGCCCAAACCACAGCACTTCTTGCGCGGGGACGGATGGTCCGGTGGCTGCAGACCAAAGTGTGATTGGCAATTTCAGGTGATGTTCTGTGGGGGGTTGGCGGAGGCAGGAGGAGTATTTGCTTATAAATAGGGCTTGAATACATTTATATTTGCAGTGAAGGGGTATTAGGAGGCCACGATCGAAGCCAGAACCAGGCTTCTCTCTCCCGTCCCCTCCATCCCACTGGACTCTCCTGTTTAGTGGTTTCCACGGATGAAGATCTTAAAAGATGGTCAGGTTTTGCATGCTCTCTTTTCAGAAAAGGCAAGCCAGCAACTTGCCGTTCCAGAATCTTTAGACAAAACCTTTCGGGGCCACAGCAAGACACACACGCAATGCTCTGAGGAACCAGATGAAATTCCGGGCTTTTATCAGAAGCAGTTTATCCCTATCCAAAATGAAATTATACAAATTCATACATATGGTAAAGATCCTAACTGCCTCTTAAAACGAGACAAATTTTCAGCAGAAAGGCCCAAAACAAACTGGTCCTAGTCCTCTGAAGTAAAAATATTTATGGGAAAAAATCCGTTTTTGTAAGAAAGAAAAATTAAAAATAAGTTCCTCTCCCAGGCCATAGGGCTTCCTTTGTCCGATCAGGTTGGAGTATGCCAGGAGAGAAGTCAGCTTGCTTGGAAGTCACTATCTAATGAAGAAAAACCAAGAATCCTTTCTCTGAAAGGATCCTCGGAAAGAATGAGGGCGAGGGGTGTGCAACATCAAACCAATCAATCTAAACACCACCCCACTCAGGGCCTCTTGGATGCAATCCCGAAGTTAGCTGCGGCAATGCCACCTGCAGACTGGAAGAGCTCTGACTGTCTCTGTCGGACGCTCAAGTCACAGTCCATGGGCGTTTTGTTGCTGGCCAATGTCTGTTACCATTAACTCTCTTCATGATTGCACCAGTCAGACCCCTTGCCCGTTTGGGGGGTGGGGCGGGGAAAAAGAAGAAAAAGAAAAATCAAACAGAAGGAAAAAAATGACAAGAGAAAGTAAATTGCTATCGGCAGATCCCAACACACTTTCTGGGAGACAGGAGGTGAAATCACGGCACAGTAAACACGTGCTGCCCAAAATCAGCCTTGTTGGGGAGGAATCCCCACTGCCACCCCCGAGACACAGCGTCCGGTCCACTCATCTACAGCCTGAGATGCGCACCAACAAAAACGGTTTAAAGAATCTTGGACACAAAGGGCTAGAAGAAAAAGCCTGAGATGATCGGTTCTGTGATTTGTTGCAGTGACAGAGAGTATATGGTGAGTAAGTGTTGTGTCCAGAGCTGGAGAATCCATGGTCGGCAGAGAGGAGAGGGAAGGCCAGTCTGGTCTGGCAGGCGCTCAGTAGTCATCCAGAGTCTCGATCTCACCCATATTGAGTCGCTCCGAGGAAGCATTGACTGAAAACCCTGCAAGGAAAAATCTGCAATGAGTGACCAACCACACTCAGACAACCCTGTGGCTCAAACTCAGGCAGGGGGCTGGAATGTCAGTCTCCGTTTCTGAGTATACCAACAGGGATACTAAAAGGAGGAAGAAGAAAGGATAAAAGTCAATGCAGCGGTTTTCTTGCCCTTCCAATGAGAGATTTTATTTTTATATGTTTTATTTCTTAAGGTTCTGATAGAATTTAATTAGGGAAGAAACACACACACCAGCATCACTGCTTAAAAAGAACTGCAAACCGCTGCCCTAGGGAGTCTGAATCCAGGCCTGGGGTGTGTGCGCATGTGTGTGTGTCAGAGCCAGGCCAGGCTGGCTAGGGGCAGAAGTTCATTCAGAAGGTGTAGCTACCTTAGAAGAATGGGGCAGGGGCAGGACAAGCATAACACACTAAGTACTTTACAAACACTAGACCAAATCACTGTGACATCTGAGTGAGAATAATCACTACTTGAGCCCCATTCACTAATTGGGAACACTTTGAGTCCAAAACACTGCCACAGTTCTGGTTGAGAGGTTCTGCTCTGGGGGTAGGAGACTCCAGGGAAGGCAGGCTACAAGCTCCTGAGAGCTCTCAGCTGTTCTTCCTATCACACAGAAGACAGCACAGAAATGAAAAAACTCCCTTATTCAGCTCAAGCTACTGTAAGTAGACCACCAAAGCCAAGGATCTCACTGAATAATACTGATTAACCAAAATGCTAACTGGTTTAGAAAAGGCAATACTAGCACAGCTGAGCTTACAAATACTACTGAGGTCTGAAAACCTAATGCCATCAGCCATGTATAAATTTTCAATAAACTCCACATAATCAGAGACTGATAAAAGTTACTATTAATGGGGCCTCTCTGAAACGAGTGAGTCTCAAAATGCTTTCAGTTCAACCACCCTAAATGAAACCCCAAACTGTCTCAGTTGCTGTTTGAGTATCAAAAAGTAAACAGCCGAAGCTCTCCAGTCTAAAAGCAGCTCTGTTAATATTACTTTGAGCTTTTCCCCCCTCCTTTTTGCCCTTTAACATTCAAGTTTTCAAACAAATACACACTTTAAATGTACCAATAATACACAAAAATGTCTTGCATAATAAAAATACTTTAATTATATTACACTGACTCCAAAATATCCTGATTTGAAAACATAAACATCCCTATTTTTTAATCAAGGAAGCTGTGGTACAAGCTGTTTCCAAGGCCTCCTATTGGAAGAGGTTAGGATTCCAAACCCCAACCTGAGTTCTACCCCTCAACTGTGTTCCCATAACCTGCACGACTTTTTTCCCTTCCAAATAATGAAAGGCTTAGTGTGTTCATACTTGAAAATAACAGTTATTTAGGTAAACGTAAACCCTAAAGAACAGTCTATGAAATGAACTATTACTCGGCTCTAAAGCAGGTTTTTCTTTGACTTTACATCTCGAGAACAAATGAAATGTGATAAAAACAAAATAAGCTACATGCAATAAAATCAGGAATGCAAAAAAATACAAACTATTTGTGTTTTCCCAGTCATACAGAGACAGGACTGGGAAAGAAACCTGGGGCCAGAAAACGGTTAAGTATTCATTGCTATAACAGAATGATTACTGGACTGGGTTTAGCAGATGTGGTCTCATTTACCTGTCAAAAAAACCAGTGAGGAGGGCACTCCTCCCCACCTGACAGAAGGAGGATGCTCTGGGGTGTCATGAGACCCCAAGAAATACAAACAGGGATTCAGGCCCAGTATGCCCAGCTCTAACCACCACTCTCTCAGGTTTAGAACAACAGACTCTCACTCACATGACTTTAAGGTTTGGGGGACTGTTTCTGTAAGAAAACTGTGACTGGTGGACAATGGTACTTTGTGTGTATATTTCTCATATCCACGCACAGGATGCTGGCTCACAATGGCACTTGCCAGCTTGAAAAACTACAGGAAGACACAAGCACAGTGGAGGACGTGAACATTAAAACGAGGCCGGGCTTGTTCTGAAGGTTCGTTTTAGAAGCAAAATGCTATTTTGATCAGTGACCACTTTCTCAATGGATACAATGGGGTCAAATTTAAATGTTTTCCTATTATGTTCATGGGTAACTTGTGACTGATGTATATTTGTTAATTTTTCTTAATCTGCAAGTCAATAAGGCATATATCAATTAGAAACAATAATAAATGGTTAGTAGGTATGGGGCAGAAATTATCAGAGGAATTTCCAGAAGAAGGTTTACTTGAGCAAAAATTCTCATTAAATGGTATATAAGCAAGAGCTCACCCAAGTGAGTTTCTTCAGTATTTTCCGAATAGTTTTACTTCCCTTATATTTAATTTTTCTCTTTCCCTTTCAAGATATATACTCCTTAAAACTCTAGTCCTAGAACGACCTCCCTCTCATTCCCCTGAAGGGGGATTTTAAGTCCCCTTCTTTCTTACATCTATAATGAACAATGGGGTCAGATCAAATATTTAGTCCAAAAACATTTACACCTCATTTTCAGAGGAACCTACCCCTACTGCCCTAGCCAAGTACCACAGCTAAATAGTGGGAGATTTTCAGCTAGAACTCATAACCAGAACTGAAAACATTCTAAAATCTACATTCATCTATTTGTCAAAACTGGACAAAATTTTGGACTGATCCATCCATCCTTAACATAACCTTCCAAGACAGGCAGAAGAAAACAAAACTGCGCCAGACCACTAGGTTTCCAAAGCCCGCCTGCAGAGTGCAGTTCCAAGGGGCGATGCTCAAAGCTAGGCTTGTTCCTGGCATATTGATTTCTCCGGGGCAGGAAGCCTCTGGAGTATGGGCCCCACAAGGGCAGAGCAGTCTGCCGCCCACTGTACTGTGAGCTCTCTCACCTCCGCATGATGCCTCCCCGTCACTTCACACTCGGCCCACCAACACCGAGACGTCATGTCCTTTCCCCAAAGCCTGCCCCACTTTCCAGTGCTCATCATTTTATCAAAAGGGCAACTCTTCCCATCCTGATGCCTAAACCTTTCCTTTCTCCTTGCCCAAGCCTATCCCTAACTTTCTGAAATCCATCTAACTCCTCTCCATCTCCACTGACAAAGCCCTACCCTAGGCCACCAGTATCTTTCACCTGGTCTATACTGCACCCCCCAACGGTTTTGCCTGACTTCCCAACCTGCCACCTTTGCCAATACAACCATTCTATTCCAGACAACACAGTTTTATAACAGCTCATGAATACATTCATGAACAGAGAATAATTTTAATTTCATCCTTGTCGGTGAGGTTGTTAGGCCAGTTTAAGAAACAAACGCAGCCCATCAGCTTTGCCTATGCTGTTTGTTATTCCAGAAACACCATACCCTATCCTTCCTGCTTTTTCAAAGCCCCAATTCAGGTGTCACCTTCTCCTCAGAGATGACTTGTGTGACGATACTGGTCCCTAACATTGGGTAAGAACAGTCATGGGAAAAAAAAAGAATTGCTACGGTAACACAGAAGAGTGAAGAGAGAGCAGACCTGCTGTGAAACCCCAGCTGCACCGTGGACTGCTGAGTGACTCTGGGAAGCATTCTCCATCCTCTAGGCCTCGGTTTACTATTGTTAATGCTGAAACATCGCCTCATGATGCAGGGTAATTCTGAGACTATTCTACAGTGAATATCAACAAACATCTCTTCTTTTCTGAGTATCTGATTCGATTATGGTCTGCTTCCACACAAATCGGCACTTTACATTTTAAACAACATTTACTGTTCTCCATCAGCATTATTTTCCAACTAAACTGAAAGGGTTTTAGGAAAATTCATGTTAGATATGAAAAAGTCTTTAAAATTTAAGGCAGCATACAATATATTCTTTTTCTTGCTCCCTATAATAGATGAGGCATAGCTCTTGCAGAGATTCCCAGTAAATACTATTTATTTTGAACTGACTAAAACAACTTATTTTTTCTAAGAAAAATTTTCCTTCATGAAAAACCCTCCACCATGGGCCTCGCATATACTTCATCCCCAACACCCAGCTAAGACTTGAGGCCTGTGCTCACCTAATAGACTAGGGTCTGCTCGGACCATCTTCTGCTTTTTCTTCTTCTTGCCACTTTGCACGGCTTCAAAGTTGGATTGCTGGCTGCTGGCCTGACTGGCCTGAAACACCGAGTGGAGCGCACTGTGGTTCATTCCCCACACAGAGTCCTGTAACACAAGACGGCACCACTGAGACCACACAGTGGACGCAAGCTTGGCCCCCCTCAGAAAATGGCCCAGCTGGCCTCATTACCGAGGAGGAGTTTAGAAATGGAAGCCTACCACGGATTCTGGTAACAATGAAACAGAGCAGTCCACTGAGCCACCTTCTTCCCTTCACTGAGATTCAGACAAACCACTTAGGCTGTGTGTCTCCACAAGGCCCATCCTGGGGACTCCAGGGGTCCACACCGCTGGGACAGCACAGTTGTCAAAACCTCTCCAGGGGCTTCCCTGGTGGCTCAGTGGTAAAGAATCTGCCTGCCATTACAAGGGTCACAGGTTCGGTCCCTGATCTGGGAAGGTCCCACCTGCGATGGAAGGACTGAGCCTGTGCCCTGGAACCTGGGAGCCACAACTGATGAGCTTGCACGCCCTAGAGCCCGCGCTCCGTAAGAGAAGCCACTGCAGTGAGAAAGCCTGTGCATCACAATGGGGAGGGGCCCCCACTCACCCAACTAGAGGAGAGCCCACAACCCAGCCCAGCAAAAAATGAAACAAAATTTAAAAAACCAAACAACTCGCCAGACATACATGGAATCCGTACCATTCACGAGGAATTTGCTCTCTGGCAATTTACACCCCTCACCTACTCAAAGTGGAAGGTTCCTTTGTTCTCTGGGCCCCGGGACAGAGAGGAGAGCCTACAGACCGGCTGACAGCCCATTACCAAGCAAAGAAATTTCATGTCATGCAATTTATTCCTAGCAGCAATCCCAGAAGGGATCTGTTCCCAAAACATTATTCACATGCTTTATGCCAGCTGGCTGAACTATGAAACGGTCTACCAGCCACTCACACTACGTGCTGCTCCTGTGAGCGCAACGCATTCTGAACTGGGATCAGGCTCCCAAGCTGGGCAGCGGAACGGGCAGGGGGCGAGCCTGGCTGCGCGCAGGCGGCCCTCTCACACGCAAGGCCTCTGTACTGCTGCTCGCTGTCTTCTCTTGATTCCTTAACATATTTTTCCTGGGGCTGTTTGTGTTCACATCTTTCATTTTCCTTCAGTCGATCCATTAGCCCCATTTATCCAAATGGATTTTAAATGCCCTATACTTCTCTGTACCTTACACATTCCTAAAAGTGAGCTCTGACAAACATTATCTCTAGTAGAAGAACTACGAGATTAAAAATATTCTTAAGCCTCTCCATGAGTCCCGACAGATTGTTCTTCAGAAACTTATAAAGACAATCCTTATCATTCACGGACCCCACTGTCTGTGAATTTGCATGCTTGTGGTGTTTTTGTCCTCACTCTGAATATGCATGTCTACAGAGCAATGAAAAACTGAGCTGCGTAAGATGCATGTTCCCAGCCGAGGCAGAACTCGGAGACACTTCCTGCCTCCTTGGCTCAGCTCTCACACTGCAAAGGAGCATCTTTCTCAGTCTATTCAGGTCATGTTTTCATACTGCTGTTGGTGATTTCATTGTTTAAAATGGCTCCCAAGGGTCAAGTGCTGTCTAGTGTTTCTAAAGGGCCCAAAGGCTGTAATGTGCCTCAGAAAATGTGTGTGTTAGGTTAGCTTTATTCAGGCACGAGTTATAGTGACACTAGCTGTGAGTTCAGTATTAAGGAAGCAGCAATGTATTTAAATAACGCATCCTTAAACAGAATCACACACAGAACAAGGTTATCAGCATTCCACAGTTATAAGCTGACAAAAATGCTATAACACAGGTCCACAGAAACCTAACCCCCCTAGGAGCAATGGTTCAGCATTTGCTAATTCTGTGTTGGCAGCAAGTTCACAGAATAGAGCTCCCGAGAATAACAAGAACCGATTATACCTTTACATTCTCATCAACAGTGTATGAGATATTTGGCAGGTATCGTACTATCAGTACTGGGAACAAATGATCTGGAGCTTCAGAGAGTTACCATTGGTGAATTTTAAGTATTAAAACCAAATTTATGCATCTATGACAAGTTGGCATTTGCAATTGGACAGAGGCATCTATATGAACCAAGAAAAATGGGGCTGGTATGACAGTGAATGAATGGTTATATACTTGCTATTTGGGAAATTCATAAAGGGCTCAGGACATGTAATTTAAAAATGTCAAGTCTACCTGGTTTTAAAAGGTTCCAGTCACGTGATGTACAAAAATGGTAGTAGTATTTTAAAATTTCATTTCTCTGGAGGCTCCACTCTCAAGACACTAATATTGACCAGGGCACTGCACTCTTTCTGCTGCCTCATACCTGCTGCTGCTGCTGTTGCTGCTGCTGCTGCTGCTGCTGCTGCTGCTGCTGCTGCCGCTGGTTAGCTTTCTGTTTGGCACGGCGCTCAAGGAACTGCTTGGCAAACTCCTTGGCCTCAGAGGTATCTCCTAAATAGGCCCTAATGTAATCATGGACCTCATATGGAGATTCTACTTCCTTCAGGAAAGAAACAAATGTGGGCACTGTAACGTGAGAGGGAAAAAGACATAAAGAGCAACAATGAAATACCACGCAGCAGAGGTCAGGATCAGTCTTCAATATATTTTAACACCTAACAGGGACACGAATGATGGAAACTGGAAAGGCATGCAGCTATTATGCTAAATACGCTAAAGTCTTTAACCTACTCTGTAGTCATGGGGGGGGAACCCCACTCTCATTGTAATGCCCCAAATCGTCTGAAATATCACAGAGATGAAGATATCATGCATATATTTGTTTCACTAAATGTTATTTTGGTAGAAACTAAGTTATGTTGATGGAAACAACTGCTTGTCTAAGACTAATCTGGGGATTCCTTTCTTCTCTTCTTTAAATTCAGTCAAATATGTTTTAAGTGCCATGGTTGTGTGCCAGGCACCATGACAGATACTGAAGATAAAGCTGCAGCCTCCTTTTGCTTCACTGAGATAACCTCTGTTTTACACAGAAAAATTCGACATGAAGCAGTGTGGTGCAGGAGAAAAGTCCAAGTACCAGAGTTAGACAGACATGGGTTTAAAACTTGACTCTGAAATTTGCTCACTGTGTGACCTTGATGAGCTACTTAACCTTCCTGAGCCTCCGTTTCCTAATTTATAAAATGGGGATAACACCACCAACATTGTAAAGGTAAGTTATGGCCAAAATTAAGATCACTAGGATAACACATTATTAACCCCCAGAAAGTGCCTAGTACATGGTAGGTGCTTAATGGATGGTAGCCATTACTTATTTTTGCTCTTGCTTTCTCTGACTCATTCTGACCATCAGCTATTGTCACACTGCTGCAAAGGAACCCTTCAATTCTTTTCCTGCTCTGTTTTTTTTTTTTTTTTTTAAGGTTTCTGGCTTTAGAAAAAATTTCAGAGATGGACTAGTTCAGCAAAGCTCACGAGTTATGGGAATCCCGTCCACACCGAGCTGACTGGTCTCTGAACATTTGCGGGTGAGGGAAGTACTTGCTTCCATCTCAGGCAGACAATTCTCTTTGTGAACAACCAACAGGCAGCAAGTTCTTCCTCAAACTGCGCTGAAACCTTTTCATTTGCATACATTACAGGTCTCAGCTTTATCCCACACAAAGCATGTCTACCTGCTCTGTCACGACTCCCACCCCTGCCCCTAAAGGCAGGAAGGGAGATGTCACATCAGCTCAGTCTTCCCTTGTGCAGGCTGACCTACGTCCCCAGGATAACAGTCAGTCTCCTTCGTTCATCTGGTGATGCTCCCCAAAAGTGAGCGGGACAGAACCATGATCTCTTCTGCCCTGTCCATCACAGGACAGCCTGCAAAGCAGCTACTCTTTGGTGTCCACTGGTCACCTAGTTCAGGACAGTATTACAGAACTTTTCTCACAAGCAATGCTGTAAAAGAGTCAAGTTCTTACAGTAGGTGCAGGACTTGACCTCCATCAGACTTCACCTCCTGAAGGCCGGGCCATCATTTCAATTTCCTAACTTTGTGGGGCCTGCTCTGCCATTCCACATGCTGGGTTTCCCTCCCCAGTTCTTACCATCCAAGTTATTTGCCGTATTAAGGGCATGAAGCATCTGTTCACACCACTGGGTAAATCCATCTTGGGCTTTATTTACTCCCTGAAAGAGCTTCAGCAATTTTTCTTCTTCTTCTACTTTCTTATTCTGCCGGTTAGACACACCTACAGATTTACTAAAGCAAAACAATAGGGTGGTATTATATTCCCAGGAACTGTTACTATTATGATCATACTCTAACACCATACATAGATAATGTCTTGGCAACATTGGATGGCTGTCCAGCAATCCAATTCTTAGCTCCGAAAATGAAAACAAACAGACAAACAAACAAAAGCCCAAAAACAAAAAAGTGAAATACTGGGGTTGGGGGTGGGGGAGTTAACTCAATACCTATTAAAATCTAGCCTCGGTTAATACATTCTAGTTTGTGAATAAGGGCTTATTTTCAGAGAAATTATTAAGTAAGTTCTTCTCATGTCTGTCAGTAAGATTTTAAATTTTGCTAAGCCTCAGTTTCCTCATCTGTAAAATGATACTAATACTTCTTTGGGTTATTAAAAGGAATAAAAATATTATATGCAAAGGCCTAGCGCACAGTGCCTGGCAAAGATGCTCAACATGTTATTCAGTGTCCTATTCATCACACATTAAACCCTCAGTTAATTGAGAAGAAATATTCTGACAACACTACCATTTATTAAGTAGTTACTATGTGCCAGGCACTTTACTAACTACACACACACACTCACTTAACCTTTACAGCCACACCCATGAAGTTGTTATTGTTATCTTCATTTTACAGATGAGGGAACTGAGGCTCAAAGAGGTTCCCTCCTGCCCAAGGTCACACAGCTAGTAAGTGCCAGTGCTGGGATCTGAGTTCATGACTTAACACTAAAACCCATGCTTGTTCAACAAAAGAAAGACGAATGTAAGATGTAACAAATTCACCATAAAAATAAAGCAGTTTAAGTGTTTATAATACTCTAACTTAACATTTTAGAGAAAATGCTAGAATCTAGAGACTACCTTAGAGAAATATTCAAGAGCAGTAACAAAAAATATTAAGTGTTTACCACGTGACAGGCAACAGACTCCATGTCCAGCAACCAAAAGAGCCGCTAGTAATAATACCAATGTGTTTCCATAGGGAAGAAAAACAATCATCAAACTATCACCTCACATGCCAGGAGATAGGTGAAAGTAAGTAAAAACTAAATAACTACCTTTCTCTGGCCACCCAGTATCATACTCCTCAGATGCCCTTCCTCCCCCAATCCACCAAGGAACACAGGTCGATCGCTTTGAGCCCTACCTTAGGCCGGCGTTTTTATTTTTGTTTGTTGAGTTCCTAGGTCCCACCTCTTTCACTGCATCATCCCAGAACCCCATGTTGGAGTTTTTAGTGTCAGCATTGCTCCAGATACTACTGACTAGGTCAGAGGCCCACTGGTTAGGGGGACCAGTATTTATAGAGCCCCAAACAGAATTCCCAATGCTGGTGTGCAGGTTGGAATGCTGTTAAAGAGACACACACAAATAACTACAGTTAATAATATTAAAAAGACAAAAAGAGCCCACCAAAGTCAAAACAGGTAACTCACACCGCCAGTCCATGCAACCGCCGCTCAGGAAGATGGACCCACCGTATTATTCCGGGCTCTGTTTGGCTGCTGGTGTTGCTGCTGCTGTTGCTGCTGCTTCTGCATCTGCCTGGCTTCTTCCTGTTGGATCTCCAGAAGCGACTTCGCGGTGCCCGCAGGTTTGCTGACGTTCCCCCAGCCCGAGAGTTTCTGCTGCTGCTGCTGCTGCTGCAGCGCTTTCATCAGTTCCCTCTGCTGGCGCCTCTGCTGCAGGCACAAGAGGAGCTACCTCAGGATCCAGGTTTTAGATGAAAGTTATAAACGTCCAGTATGCTAAACAGAATATAAATGCATAGTGTGTGTGCTGAGACGCTTCAGTCGCGCCTGACTCTGTGATCCTATGGACTGTACCCTCCAGGCTCCTCTGTCCCTGGGATTCTCCAGGCAAGAATACTGGAGTGCGTTGCCATGCCCTCCTCCAAGGGATCTTGCCAACTCAGGTATCAAACCCATGTCTCTTATGTCTCCTGTGTTGGCAGGTGGGTTCTTTATCACTAGTGCCACCTGGGAAGCAACTAAACACCTAACAGTTAACTACTCTGCTGCAAATAAAGATGTAAACAGTCAGAAGTACTAAGGGGAGAATAAAAAGAAATTAAGAATTACTTCTTAAAAATTAATAGGACTTCTGGTTAAGCATAAAAATGTAACATGTTTATTTCCAAAGTCCTATCAAAATGACAAAAATAATTTTTTTCTAAAACATCAACTTTAAGGACAAAGAGAATGGAAAAGTTTTTAAAAGCTAGAAAGCAAGCAAATAAAGACAGCCAACACAACAGACCCAATAAGTTGAAAGCGAAGTAAAAGGAAGCTCAGAAACAGGTCAATTCATACAGAAAGCTCGGGAATTACAGGCATGGGTATCTCAAACAAAGGAAGACAGGCTGAAAGTCTGTAAAAAGCAACATTAAGACCCTGACTACCTTCCCCACCCAACACACTTGGCAGCTATCCCTCACCTCTCCCCAACAGAAAATTAAAACTTTCCTTTTTAAAGAGGCTGAACCAGGTAAGTGGATTATTCTACAGGAAAGCTGACCTACCACAAGAGAATACACCTACAGATACCAACAGATGGTGGGATTTGAACAAAAGAGACCACTATAGACACCATCACAGCAAAGCCCAGCAAGGTGCCACATGCACCAGAATCTCCCAACAGCTCCTGAGTGCCTTATTCCTAAATAAGAACAAACAGCCCAGCCTGTAAGATGAAAGCCAAAGACCAAATCAAACAAACAAAATTCTGTTGGAACAGAAACAAGGGAAAATAGGAGTGATCAGTATTATTCTTAAGAGGTTAGATGTTGTATTCAGTAAAACAAGAGAAAGAGACTATAAACACTTAAGAGGGAACAATATATGGACTCAGAACTTTAAGAGAGCATACGTTAAAAGTTCAATAGAAGGACTGAAAGAAAAGATTGAGGAAATATTCCATCACAAAAGACAACAGAGAACAAGATGCAAAGAAATACGTGTGCGTGCTAAGTCACTTCAGCCTGTCTGACTGTGTGGCCCCATGGACTGTAGCCCACCAGGCTTTTCTAAGTCCATGGGATTCTCCCAAGCAAGAATCCTAGAGGGGGCTGACACTTCCTCCTCCAGGGAATCTTCCCAACCCAGGGATTGAACCCATCTCCTGCACTGGCAGGTGGATTCTTTACCATTAGCGCCACCTGGGACAACATGCAGATGACAAAATTTTGAGAAACAGAGTACATGTGCAGCAAGTCAAGCATGTTCAGATTTGAACAAGTTAGAGGGTCCTGGAAAGGACACCTCCAGGGAAGAATGAAATAGAACTGTCGGATACTATCTGCTGGGTGGCCCTTTATACATTTTGAAGCGTGCACAGACTTAACTGTTCAAAGAAAATCAAATGAAAGGCAATTATTAACTTCTAACACAAAAATATGAACAAGAAAAGACCTGTTATTCCAACTCTGATGACCATTATTATTTTTTTTATTTAGCAGGGACCAAAATTATTGGAACAATTTCTAGCCTTGGAGGAGGAAGCTATACTCTGCTCTGCATCCAGCTGTTAACTTTTGAGAAAAGAGAGATGATTTCAGAGAAAGCTCAGCCTTTTTTCTTTTGAAGGAGGCTAGGAAATATGGTAAATTTTAAGGCAAAGAAAGTTTTTAACCTACTGGGTGATGTCATGCACACTACAGGGTGAACACGCACAGATGACTGTCATGGCCTTTAGTGAACCACACCACCCAGATCCAGAATGACAGGTTGCATTCTCGAACAAACTGCCTGCTCTGCCTCAAATCATGCCCGTGTGCAGTAGTTCCATTAAGACTCAGTTACCTCATGCCACCTTCTCAGAGAGGCCTTCCCAGTCAGCACACCTACAACTAGCCGATCAACTGCCGCCCACCACCAACGCGGTCACTGACCCCCAACCCCTCCCCATGTCCCTTTCCACTTTATTTTTCTTTCCGACACACACTGCCTTCGAGAGCTCCGTATGTCTTTTCATATCCTCGTCCCCTCAACTGAAAGCAAGCTTCATGGAGGGAGAGAATTTTGTCTGTCTTAGAGTCAACCATGTCCACACGAGCAGCAAATGCACGACGGGCAGATGGCACTCGGCTAGTGGCGTGCTGAGCCAGACCATCTCACTCACTCATTGTTTCCTTTCTGTCAAGAACCACGTTCTGCCCCGCCAACCCCTTTCACTCTCTTATATCCTCTCTATCCTAATGAGGAACTACAGGATGTAGACAAGCAAGCAGAGAGATGGTATTTCTGTCATATTTTAAGGTTTTCTAGGTTAGTCAGAACCTAGTACCCTTTAAAGAAAAAAATTTCTGCATTGTAAGCGTCAAATTTTTAAGAGGCTATCCGCACAAAACTCACCTCCAATTCTGAAACACCCATGTAACTTTTGTTTCTGAGCTTTTCTTTCAAGAGCTATGGTAAAGGTAACCGAACATTTCTGTACCCAATCTTAATGTTATTTCTATTAGATCCTTCATATTTGCTAGTGACCATCGTACAGGCTAAAGAGGTGAAAAATAAATATCTAATTCGGATACACAGCAACTCTGACAACAATGTTTATCTTTAGTAGACATTAATCCAGAATGCACACTGGCTATTCTGAATCACCGATTGTACGTCTAGATCACATTTAAAATTTACCTCCTCTCGAAGCTGCCGTTCTCGTTCCTCTTCTAGTTTTTGGATTTCAGCCAATGATAGCGTTGCCTGGGACTGACATGCTGTTGTATTGGACTGCTGGCCCCACGTTGAAGAAGAGGGAAGCTAGCAAAAAAGGAAGGCAGAAGAGTTCATGCAGACACATGGACAGGAATCGGAGGGGCAACGATGCACTGTGCACAGAACCTTCATGCTTCCTTCCATTCCATTCATAACATGCAGTTCACACTTCCTTCTTCGATCCTTTTACATGACTACTCTACCAATCAGAAAATTACTTAATTTTCTCTTGTCACAAGATTATTTTAAAACAACTCAAAACACACCAACATTATTGTTGTTTTAGTCCTAAGTGGTGTCCGACTCTTTTGCAATCCCATAGACTGTAGCCCGCCAGGCTTCTTTGTCCATGGGATTCCCCAGGCAAGAATACTGGAGTGGGTTGTCACGTCCTCTTCCAGGGGTTTTTCCTGACCCAGGGATTGAAACTGCATCTCCTGCAATGGCAGGCAAGTTCTTGACCACTGAGCCACCAGGGAAGCCCAAAATACATCAATACACTTTTATCTGATTTACTCTTAAGAAATTGCAAATTTGTTACAACTGCCACTGATATATACTCCAATATACAGCCATAAAGAGAGAGTGAAACAAAAGAATCACTAAGTTTTTAATCCAAGGAGGTAATAAGGACAGGATACCCTGTTCTGAAGGGAAAGCTGAGGTGGGCAGCTGACACCAGGCACAGTTTTCAACCAGCCTTTCATGGAAGGGAGTTAACCAGGCTGTGGCTTCTAGTCATGAGCACTAAATTGGTTTTAATCGGTAATTCTTTTTTTCCTATCCCTTAAAATTATCAACTAAAATAGAGTGTAAACTGAGTCCTGTATACTTTAGTGTTCTCAAAAGTTTGATTATTTCTAAGGGAATCCCTTGGTCTTTCTGGGCCAGAAAAAGATTCACTCAATTTTCACACATCTTAATGGCTCTTAAAAACAAAAACAACAAAAACCAAACTTAAACCAGATATTAAACACAGTACATGTGTGTGGATCAAAACAAAATGCCAAAATAGAAAGGTTCTTCAGTAAGAATCTCTAAAACTGGAACTGATGGGATAAGGATAAACGCAGCTTAAACTGTCACTGATGTTACAGGACACTCTCCAAACAAGTTCCCTTAACACTACTGAACACCCTCAGCATACTGAGCAACCCTCAACATGTTCTGCCCAGTGGTGGGTAGTAGGGGCACTTCTCTTACACGCACCTGTGTTCCGGGAGGAGAGAGGTACAGAAGGGAGCTAAGAGAGAAAGACAGGGTACCAAGTAGGAAAAGTGGGGCACAAATGAACTCTTCCTCTCCACAGGAAATGACACATCTGGAAAGTCCTAAACTTCCCTGGTGGCTTAGATGGTAAAGCGTCTGCCTACAATGCGGGAGACCCGGGTTCGATCCCTGGGTTGGGAAGATCTACTGGAGAAGGAAATGGCAACCCACTCCAGTTGGGTTGCCTGGAAAATTCCATGGACGGAGGAGCCTGGTAGGCTACAGTCCATGGGGTCACAAAGAGTCGGACACAACTGAGCGACTTCAATGTCAATGTCAATCAAACCTGCAGCAAGCATCACTCCGAAAGCCTGTAAAAACGCAGCCGCCCTAGCCCCTGTGTTCAATGAATAGTCAAAGGAAAAGCCAGAGAATTTGCATATTTTTGTAATTCTGATGCAATCAGCCAGCAACCACTGTTGTCTAAAATCCCAGTGGCTGTATCACCCCACCATACCCAGGAACCAATCGCCAGTCCTCTGCAGCAGAAACTCAGCCAGCACCAAGAATAGATTCACTGCCTCCTGAAACGGCCTGTTCCCCTTACAGGCACCTCTGAAATCCTCCTTTATTTTGTGCCAAAATATACTTCACTGTACTTTCTGCTCATGATTCACAAGACTCTTCTCTGGAGTAATGCAGAACAAACCTAAGTCTCCTTCACATGACAGATCTCTATCATTTCCCTTAAGTCTTATTTGTACATAAGAAATGCTATCCCATCACTCCATCAACACTGCCTCAGGGCATTTTCCAGTTCAACCAACATCCTGTACTGCCCAGAGAACTGAAGGTTGTCAATCACACTTTTCAGAACAACTCTCTCCCAAGTGACAAACAGTAGGGAATTCGGGACATTTTCGGACCCCTGAACGCCTAATACCCTTCACTGATATTTTAAAATGCTCTGATACTGCTACCTTACTTTTTCAACACCATTTTTTAAGTAACATTTCTTTAAGAAGTATTAAGAACAATCCTTAAGAAATGTAAAAACAGGGAGTCTGTAGCACTTGTGCTCTGACTTACTCTCTCCCAACCCCCAGCTCAGCTAGCACTTCAGATGAGGGGAGCCAAGAACACAGGCCTCCCTCTCTCCCCTCGGCTGCCAGGCAGAGGGGGCTGGCTTCCCAGAAAGAGCACAATATTAGCAATTCTCATCCTGGCTCCAGCTGCCTGTTGCAGGGGCTAAGTTAGAGACAAGCACTGCTGAGAGATGGGAGCTCGGTTATGTCTAGCCTCCACTTATGGAATGGAAACTGCATAGAGCTACTGAGACTGTTGTTTAGTTGCCAAGTCGTGTCTAACTCGTTTGCTACCCCATGGACTGCATGGTATTTCTCAGGCAAGAATACTGGAGTGGGTTGCCACTTTCTTCTCCAGGGGATCTTTCAGAGCCAGGGATTGAACCTGGGTCTCCTGAGACCATGAGGGCCCTGACTGCCACTGCCCTATAGTTTGAAAGGCAGAGGTTCCACACCACCAGGAGAGGTAAGCCAAGGAGACCTGAGGCTCAGGTCCCTCCCCAAGGGCTCAACTGAAAAAGTGGGTGGCACTGTTCCCAGAGCAATTCCCTCCTAGCTCAGTAGGTAGAGTCTGCCTGCAACAATCAAACAGAGACCCAGGTTTGATTTCTAGGTCGGAAAGATCCCCAGAGAAGGAAATGGCAACCCATCCCAGTACTTCTGTCTGGAGAATCCCATGGACAGAGGAGCTTGGTGGGCTATAGTCCATGGGGTCACAAGAGTCGGACATGACTTAGTGACCAAACCACCACCACTGTTCCCAGCTCCAGAGCTGTGACTTGGGGAACTGGAGGGAAAGCTCCAGATCTCTTCTCAAAGGAAACTGACTTCATTTACAACAGAGTATGGAGAATGAGGAGCTGAAGCCTAAGGGAACTTTCAAAATCAGTGGATGTTGGGGTAAAAGGCAGTTAGGGGGCAACTGGCAGATTCACTGGAGACACAGGCTAAACTGTAGGTGCTTCTTGGTCTCAGAATTTGCAGATAACATGATACAGAAAATCCTAATGAATTCACTAAGAAAGTATTAATAAATCAGTCCAGCAAGATGGCAGGATATAAGCTCAATATACAAAAATCAATTGCACATCTATACCCTTACAAAGAACAATCTGAAAATGGAATTTTGAAAATTTCATTTACAATGAAAGCAAGACAAGATACTTAAAAATAAATTTAACAAAAGAAATACAAAAACTACACTCTTAAAAACTATAAAACAGCTAAAGAAATTCAAGATCTAAATGAACATAGAAACATCTTATGTTTACAGATCAGAAGACTAAGTATTGTTAAGATAACAAAACTTCTCAAACTGATCTACAGAGTCAATGGAATTCCTATCAGAATCCCAGTTGGCTTCTTTGCAGAAACTGAAAAACTCATTCTAAAATCCACAGAAGAAATTTATAAAGAAACACAGAAGAGCCAAAAAATTATGAGAAAAAGGAACAAATTGGGAAGACTCACTGATTCCAAAGTTAACACCAAAGCAATAGTAATGTCAACACAGTCTATTACTGGCACAGTGATCATACAGATCACCTGAACAGAATTCAGAGTGCAGAAACGAATCTATATGTCTAATTTTTTAAGGAGAATGCCGCAGCCATTCAATGGACAAACAACAGTCTTTTCAACAAATGGTGCTAGGACAATCAGATAAATGACAAGCAAAAGAAAGAAGTCAAACCTTCACTTCACATAATTTATAAAAATTAACTCAAAATAGATTAGGGAGCTAAAACTACAAAGTCTTAGAAGAAAACATAGGATTCTATAAAACTATGACCTCAGATTTAGTAATTCTTAGATATAACAAAAGCACAAGCGACAGAAAAACAGAGATAATTGGGACTTCATCAAAATGTAAAACTTTTGTGCATCAAAGGACACTGTCAAGCAAGTGGGAAAAAAACAAATAGAAAATATTTTTAAATCATCTGATATAGAACTCAAATATCTAAAATATATAAAGAACCCTTAAAAAACTGAATAAAAAGAACCCAATTTAAAAATAGGCGAAGGACCTACATAAACATTTTTCTAAAGAAGATTTACAAATGGTCAATAAACACATAAAGAGATACTCAACATCATTAGTCACTGGGAAATTCAAACCAAAATCACTACAAGTTATCACTTCACACCTACTAGGATGGCTATAATCAAAAAGTCAGATAATACAGATTGATGAGGATGTGAAGAAACTTGAACCCTCAACCACTAAACACAAAATGGTGCAGCCATTTCAGACAACAAGTTGGCAGTTCCTTAAACCATTAAAGACACTGGCATCACATGACCTAGCAATTCAAGTGCTAGATATGAAGCCTAGATAGGAACCTCATGGCTTATTCTCCAGCAACTTCATTCTGTTCTCACAAACCCCCTCCATTCTCCAAACTGGCTGTCTGACCTTTATTTTTTTCTTTAAATTCAAATTTTCACTCCCTTCATGGCTCAGTTTGGAAGTTATCTTCTTTCAGGAAAGCTTCCCGAACTCCTCAGATGGGCAGTGGGTCTCACGTATCAGTGAGCATCAGAAGCCCTGGAGGGCTTATTCAAATACAAATGTTGGGTTCCATTCCCAAGAGGTTCTCATTCAGTAAGTCTGGGTAGGACCCAAGAATGTGCTTGCCAGGCTGGATGAAATTCAAGCTGGAATCAAAATTGTTGGGAGAAATATCAATAGCCTCAGATATGTGGTGTGGCTCACATGATAAAGAATCTGCCTGAAATCCAGGAGACCCCAGTTCAACCCCAGAGTCAGGAAGATCCCCTAGAGAAGGGAAAGGCTACCCACTCCAGTAGTCTTGTCTAGAGAATTCCATGGACAGAAGAGCGTGGGGGGCTACAGTCCATGGGGCTGCAAAGAGTCAGACACGACTGAATGACTAACACTTTTCACCTTCAAATATGCAGACGATATCACTCTAAAGGCAGAAAGTGAAGAGGAACTAAAGAGCTGCTTGATTAGCGCAAAAGAGGAGAGTAAAAAAGCTGGCTTAAAACTCAACATTCAAAATACTAAGATCATAGCATCCAGTCCTATCACTTCACGGCAAACAGATGGGGAAATAGTAGAAATAGTGACAGACTTTATTTTCTTAGGCTCCAAAATCACTGCGGATGGTGACTACACCCATGAAATTTAGATACTTGCTCCTTAGAAGAAAAGCTATGACAAACCAAACCTAGACTGCATATTAAAAAGCAGAGACATCACTTTGCTGACAAAAGTCCATATAGTCAAACGTGTGGTTTTTGCAGTAGTTGTGTATAGATGCTCAAGAGTTGCATCATAAAAAAGGCTGAACGCCAAAGAATTGATGCTTTTGAACCACGGTGCTGGAGAGGACTCCTGAGAGTCCCTTGGACAGCAAGGAGATCAAACTAGTCCATCCTGAAGGAAATCAACCATGAATATGCACTGGAAGGACTGATGCTGAACCTGAAGCTCCACTACTTCAGCCACCTGATGCGAAGAGGTGACTCACTTGGAAAAGACTCTGATGCTGGGAAAGACTGAGGGCAGGAGGAGGTGGAGGTGACAGAGGATGAGACAGTTGAATGGCATCATCAACTCAATGGACATGAGTCTGATCCAACTGTGGGAGATAGTGAAGGACAGGGAAGCCTGGCGTGCTGCAGTCCATGGGGTCACAGAGTCAGACACAACTGAGCAACTGAACAACATCGACAAACTCCCGGGTGGTCACATCCTGAGGACTGCTGCCCCATGCTCCCTCACTCACTGCACTTACCCCACTGTATTCCAATGTTCTGTTTATGTCTATCCTACAAGTTTCTTGAAGGTGGGGGATTCTAAGCCTCATGGCCAGCCATACACTCCATGAGAAGTTTTGTAGACCCTACCATCCCTACCATAAATCTGCTCCTCCCTCTCCAATTACTCCTATTACATCAACAGTTCTACTACCTTCCCAGTCACAGAAGGCCTACTATCTAAGAGCCATTCCAACTTCTGCCCTCATCCCTCAGATTCAGAGCATCACCAGGTTTTGCTCATTAATGTTAGCCAGTTCTCATCTTGGCCCTATTCATTCTCACCACCACCATCACACACTCTTTACTGGTTTCCCAGTCTCACTTTCGACTATTTCAAATGAGGCTTTGAATTCTTGTAAAACAACACTGTGCATATATCGCCTCAATCCACCTTTCAATAACCCCCACAGTCAGCTATGTTTCAAGTCCTGTATGATGGTTCTTACTTACACATGCAAACGTCTCAGTTTTCTGCACTCATGAGTCTATGGGCTCTTTGAGGACAGTCGCCTTGTCTCGTTTATCCTTGCCTTAGCACTGCTGAACTGAGAGAGTAGGCGCCAATGTTTAAATTTACGAGCCACACAGACCCACTTGGTTTTTGCTTATGTTGCCGCTCACGTCTTAGCCTCTTTTACTTATTCTTCCCTTCTCTAAACGCCTAACACAGAGTACAATGCATCATGTTATATTTTGCTGATCAAAAAACCGAAGTCTCAATATTTCACATAAAGAACAGTTTATGCTGCCACACCGCCAGCACCCACCCAACCACAAGTGCGGGCAGCAGCTCCTCTGGCCGGTGGCCTGGTCGGCGCCCAGCCTCACCTTCATCTGCGCCAGCTGCTGCTGCTGCTGCTGCTGCTGCAGCCTCCGGAGGGCCTCCTGCTGCTGCTGCCTTTGGCGCAGCAATTCCTTCTGCCGCTGGAGCTCCAGCTCTTTCCGCTTTCGCTCTTCCTCCTCGTGCCGCAGCCTGGCCGCCTCCTCTTCCATCCGTAGCCGACTCTCCTCTAACCGACGCTGGGCTTCCTTTTCTTCCCGGGCCCATTTCGCAGCCTCCTCTTCCTTCCCAGAAGGAAAAGTAAATAATAAAATTTAATTATGTTTTAAAACAAATCTGAGTCATTTTTCAAGGCTTCAGTCAGAGGCGTGCTTACTGGATAACATCATGCTTCATTTATTTGCTAATTTCTACATAAAAGGAACATCACTTTGGACATCTGTGGTAATACTGATCTCTAAGAGATCACCACAACCTCAGGCAAGATCCCTTGAACCTGCTCCAACCCTGAGGCAGAGCCAGCTCCTCAGGGTGCTGGGTGCAGAGAGCTGCCAGGACCTGCAAGGAAACTGACTATCAGGAAAGCCTCAGCCAATGCCGGACCCAAAGCGACTTCACAAAACCACTTAATTCCATCTGAAGGTCTCACCCCTGGTGACTCACAGGCCCCTGGGAGATCTCCCCTTCACACATCCTCTACCCCTCACTTTCAGCAGTACCCTGGATCATTTTCTTTCTGCGTCTCTCCCTCAAAACCATTCCATGTGCCTGCTGGAGTTCTCCTGGCCTCCCTCCGTGGAGGCTGTTTACAGCCCTTGCAATGCTCTATCTCATCCAGGTAGCACAAGCCCCTCCGTTCTCCAGAACTCAGGGCAGACACCAGCTACTCTGTGAGGACTTTCTTTGCCTTCAGGAGGTCGATGTCCCCTCTGTCTTTTGCTTACACTCAACTACACTTTGTCCTCCTCTCTCTGGATGCTCTTAGCCAACCAGTGACAGCAACTATTATTACCTATCCAGCAACCATTCCTTTCGGTCTTCTTCTTTGTAGAGAGAGCCTGCTGTTACATCCAAGGTTTAAAATGCCAAGCTTTGCTTTTTAAGCTTCCGGTGTAAATTGGGACACACATGTAATCTAATTTAGGCCAAGGGACTGATTCTAGAAAAGATATTCCTCCCAGAGGAAAGGAAAGAAGAACAAGAGAAGGGCCACACCCTTCCTGGGTACATATGGTATCTGACACTACTAACCATCAGGTAAAAAACATGAACCTGAGAGTCAGCACAGCAAGACATGGTAGAGCAGAGCATGAACCACGAGGGAAGAAGTCCACACACCAGGACATGACGGGAGGACTGTGGGAAGCACCTGGACTCGCAACCACATCACTGAGTCACTGAAGTTCATGTTCAGCTGCCTTATCTCCAGAACACCATGACAGGTGAGGCAATAATGTTATCTGCTGTTTTAGCCAATTTTAGGCCAATATTTTGATTTTTCAGTGGAAAGATCCACAATGTGGCATTTATTTCTTGTAAAATCATTACCTACATAATCTGTGAGCTTCTTGAGGGCAGAAACAATTTCTCAGAAAGTTTTGGATTTGAGCAGGAAACAACCATAGTAACTAGCATATGGTATATTATCAGAATATATTAACTGTTGAATAAATAAACCAAACAATGCATTAACATACATTCTAACCTGGAAATTATCTACCTCTAAAGAATTTAGATTTCCCTAAAGAGTCTGAATTAAGAACTTAAGCAAAAGCAGGTAATCTCCAGTTTTGTGTCAATCTAGCCAACAAACAAAAACCTACTTCCATAAGTGTGGACTGCTGCACGTGGTAACTTCCTTCCAAAGAATACAGTAAAGGGGAAAAGTATGGCGGAGAACCCGATAAGCACTACTACAGCCAGGAGATCAATGTCACCATTAATAACCACACATCACGGCGCTAATATATACCCCTGGCATGTGATGAAAATGGTACTTTACCTCTGTGATCTTCTCCAAACACCCTTAAGGCCAATTTAATTATGAAAAAAAACTTCAAAAAAAACGCTGATAGAGGGTTACCCTACAATATACTGACCAGTATTACTTAAAGTGATTTAACTAAAAAAAATCCTGAGAAACTGTCATGGCCAAGAACAAGCTAAGGAGACATGACAAATAAACGCAATATTCTGAATGAAATCCTAAAACAGAAAAGGGACATGAGGAGAAAACTGAAGAAATGTTAATAAACTACAGCCTTTAGTTAATAAAAATGCATCAACACTGATTTAGTAACATGTCAGCATTGATTTATCATAATTAATGTACCATGTTAATGTAAATTAGTAATGCGGCACACTGTACAACCATCCCAATTTTTCTGAAAATCTAACACTGTTCTAAAAATAAAATCCACTAATAAAAAATCTATTACTGTTCTTAAACATTAAAGCAAAATGCTGCATGGGTCCTGGCTACACTGGAGTTAGGTAACAGCCACTGCTGTGTAATCTCACGGCTACACTAAGCAGCAGAGAACCACACACTCTAACGGTGCGGACAGGGGAGAACCCTAAGGCAACGAGGTATCAACCTCCACATCGCTCGTTTGGTTTTTTAAGGGCAGTCCTTCTTCAATTCCTTTGGTGCTATTTTTTGCTTGTTTTGATTCCTTGACATCTTGCTCAGCTTTTATAAGTACATGTGGGATGGTTATTACTAAAGTATTAAGAGCCACTCTTTGACATAGCCCTTCTTTGGGACTGGAATGAAAACTGATCTTTTCTAGTCCTGTGGCCACTGCTGAATTTTCCAAACTTGCTGGCATACTGAGTGTAGTACTTTCACAGCATCACCTTTCAGGACTTGAAACAGCTCAACTGGAATTCCATCACCTCCAATAACTTTTTTCCTAGTGATGCTTTCTAAGGCCTACTTCACATTCCAGGATGTCTGGCTCTAGGTGAGTGATCACACCATCATGATTACCATGGTCGTGAAGATCTTTTTTGTACAGTTCTTCCGTGTATTCTTGCCACCTCTTAATATCTTCTGCTTCTGTTAGGTCCATATCATTTCTGTCCCTTTATTGGGCCCATCTTTGCATGAAATGTTCCCTTGGTATCTCTAATTTTCTTGAAGAGATCTCTAGTCTTTCCCATTCTGTTGTTTTCCTCTATTTCTTTGCACTGATCGCCGAGGAAGGCTTTCTTATCTCTCCTTGCTGTTCTTTGGAACTCTGCATTCAGATGCTTGTATCTTTCCTTTTCTCCTTTGCTTTTCACTTCTCTTCTTTTCACAGATATTTGTAAGGCTTCCCCAGACAGCCATTTTGCTTTTTTGCATTTCTTTTCCATGGGATGGTCTTGATCCCTGTCTGCTGTACAGTGTCATCAACCTCCGTCCATAATTCATCAGGCACTCTATCTATCAGATCTAGGCCCTTAAATCTATTTCTCACTTCCACTGTATAATCATAAGGGATTTGAGTTAGGTCATACCTGAATGGTCTAGTGGTTTTCCCTACTTTCTTCAACTTAAGTCTGAATTTGGCAATAAGGAGTTCAGGATCTGAGCCACAGTCAGCTTCCAGTCTTGTTTTTGCTGACTGTATAGACCTTCTCCATCTTTGGCTGCAAAGAATATAATCAATCTGATTTCAGTGTTGACCATCTGGTGATGTCCATGTGGAAGAGTCTTCTCTTGTGTTGTTGTTTGCTATGACCAGCGCGTTCTCTTGGCAAAACTCTATTAGCCTTTGCCCTGCTTCATTCCGTATTCCAAAGCCAAATTTGCCTGTTATTCCAGGTGTTTCTTGGCTTCCTACTTTTGCGTTCCAGTCCCCTATAATGAAAAGGACATCTTTTTTGGGTGTTAGTTCTAAAAGGTCTTGTAGGTCTTCATAGAACTGTTCAAATTCAGCTTCTTCAGCGTTACTGGTTGGGGCATAGACGTGATACTGAATGGTTTGCCCTGGAAATGAACAGAGATCATTCTGTCGTTTTTGAGACTGCATCCAAGTACTGCATTTCGGACTCGTCTGTTGACCATGATGGCTACTCCATTTCTTCTAGGGGATTCCTGCCCGCAGTAGTAGATATAATGGTCATCTGAGTTAAATTCACCCATTCCAGGCCATTTTAGTTCTCTGATTCCCGGAATGTCGACGTTCACTCTTGCCATCTCCTGTTTGACCACTTCCAATTTGCCTTGATTCATGGACCTGACATTCCAGGTTCCTATGCAATATTGCTCTTTACTGCATTGGACCTTGCTTCTATCACCAGTCCCATCCACACCTGGGTATTGTTTTTGCTTTGGCTCCATCCCTTCATTCTTTCTGGAGTTATTTCTCCACTGATCACTGCAGATGGTGATTGCAGCCATGAAATTAAAAGACGCTTACTCCTTGGAAGGAAAGTTATGACCAACCGAGATAGCATATTCAAAAGCAGAGACATTACTTTGCCAACAAAGGTCCGTCCAGTCAAGGCTATGGTTTTTCCAGTGGTCATGTATGGATGTGAGAGTTGGACTGTGAAGAAAGCTGAGCGCCGAAGAATTGATGCTTTTGAACTGTGGTGTTGGACAAGACTCTTGCGAGTCCCTTGGACTGCAAGGAGATCCAACCAGTCCATTCTAAAGGAGATCAGTCCTGAGTGTTCATTGGAAGGACTGATGCTAAAGTTGAAACTCCAGTACTTTGGCCACCTCATACAAAGAGTAGACTCACTGGAAAAGAGTCTGATGCTAGGAGGGATTAGGGGCAGGAGGAGAAAAGGACAAGAGAGGATGAGATGGCTGGATGGCATCACCGACTTGATGCACATGAGTTTGGGTGAACTCCGGGAGTTGGTGATGGACAGGGACGCCTGGTGTGCTGCAATTCATGGGATCGCAGAGAGTCAGACACGACTGAGCAACTGAACTGAACTGAAAAGCCACTCAGATCTCTTTTGGTAACTTTCAGCAACCTGAAAAAGCTTTAGACGGGCTCTCCCAATATCCTAATACTTTCTTAATCACTAATTCCTAGCTTCAAAGAAGAAACGAGGGGAGCAAGCCCTCTGATCACCTGCTTGCGTAACAATTCTTCTTGCTTCCGCCTCTCCTCCTCTTCTCGCCTCCTCTCCTCCAGTCTCCTAAGAGCTTCTTCCTGCTGCTGTCTCTCTTCCTCTTCTCGCTGCCGCCTTAATGCAATTTCTTGCTCCCTCTGGCGTCGCAGAGCTTCTTCCTGAATGAAAGAGGGTACGTGTGAGTGTGTGCATACCGTTCTGTGCATCTTAACTAACATGTTATCAATACATTATAATTTGAAAAGAAATAGGCTATGTGCTGCTAAGATTCTGTTAACAGTAAATATAAAAAGTAACCAACATCTAGGTTAAAAAGTGTTCATGTCAGCTGGGGAATAGGCATATTAAGAGTCAAAATAATTTGTACTTAAAGCATTAATCATTAAACAGCACTACATGTGTTAAGTCCACCCTGGTTTCAGTGTTAGCACCATCATTTCCTGATTAACACTAGTGAGGTCTCAAGCTTTGGTTTCTCTGTTGCTATCAATCACCCGATTTTTTTAAATCAACTCAGAACCTAAGTCAGCAGCAAAAACACCTGGTGAGTAGAGGTAAGTTCTCCAGTCAGAAGTATGGAATAAAGCCACGTGTCGCAAAACATGTTCTCAAGAACTGAAGTCCTATGGATATTAAATACACAGAAAAGGGTCACACTGTCAAAACAGCTCAGGAAGAAATCCTAAGCAAATAGAATGAAACAGATGCTTTCACTGCAACACTTCTTAAAGTCCTTACACACTAGTACAGAGAGTGACTCTAAGAAACAATAGCAGTTCTAATCTAACCTCAGCATGGGCTTCCCTGGTGGCTCAGCTGGTAAAGAATCCACCTGCAATGCAGCAGACCTGGGTTTGATCCGTGGGTTGGGAAGATCCCCTGGAGAAAGGAAAGGCTACCCACTCCAGTATTTTGGCATGGAGAATTCCATGGAGGACATGGATGCTTTTTCAGTTCTTATGGCAAAAACAAGGAAATATGTAGTAAAGGCTAGACATGCTGGGCTGTTACACAGTGGATTCTTTCAAATGGGATCTTTAAAAACCTGAGGAGAAAATGGTCCAAGGCACATAATAAAGAATTCCCCCAAAAGAAATAGAAATGGTTGTGAAACATGAAAAGCATTCAGTGTCACTGGTTATAAATACTTTAAAATTTAATTATTTCTCAAATCTAACTGGTTTATAAAACCCCAGGAGATTTTGTGAAAGCCATCAATTCTAATGCTTTACTAGAACTGACGAATATCCCTCCTGTAGGTGTTAACGGATAACAGACATTTCTCCTGAAGGAAGTGAGTGTCCTAACATTCTAACCCCCGTCCTGCTGAGAACTCCCCAATGCCTTAGGGGAGCCCCCTCCACGAGAAGTAGGACCTGTGAGATGACGGGAGAGCAGGTATCCTGGAGGCCCGCCCTTTCTGCACCGATTCTACAGGCAGAGTTCTCAGAGACACACCTGTTTCCTTCGGGCAAGCTCTTCTTCCTCCCGCCTTTTCCTTTCTTCCTCCTGCTGTCTCCGAAGAATTTCCTCCTGTTGTCTCCGGAGTTCTTCTTGCCTCTTTCGCTCCTCCTCTTCCCGTTTCGCCCTCATTTCTGCCTCTCTCCTCTCCTGCTCCAGCTGAGGTTACACAAGGGTACTCTTAGAAACTTGAAGCCAAACACAGGAACACGCCACATCACCACCAGTACTGTCAGGAGCTGGTCCGTGCAGACACAACCATTCACTAGTTACGTGTGGAGCAGCCAGGGAACAAGAGAGCTCTGAGTGCGCTCCAAGCTCTGCAGTCACAGGAATCAGTGGTTTCACACTCTTCCCCACTGAATGCTCTTGCCTCCGCTCCACACTACCACTACACCACACCTCCCACCTGCAGGGAGGGCAGCTGGCCTAACAGTAACACCAGAAGCTCTTGGGTTGGCATTTCTTTGTTCATCCCTACAAAGGATTTTCTGATTGAAGATCTAACAGTGTGTCTAACGAGGTTTCAGCTGAAATGTCACAAAAGCTGCTAGTGTGAAAAATTACAGAATTCTTTAAAAATCTAAGGACCAACCACTTTACAAACTCCATCCCGTAGAGCTCCCGAGTACTGGTCAAATCCAGCCCCGAGACTCCAGTTCTATTGGCACACATACAACTCAGGCCTTTACTTTCTCATGCACATTTCTGAGTCTATCACCTCGCTTCCCATCATCCAGTTTTGCCCATGTCCCCAACTCAACATTTGACTCTCCCAGGCTTACATTTAACACCATCCTTCACCTCGAAGATAAATCCTAAGTCTTTAACATGACACAGGCAAGTTATTGGCCTGCCTCATTTTCTTTAATCTCTCTCATCATTTATTCTTCAGACATACCAGCTCCAGGCTAGACCAAGTTATTTAACTGTTTCCTGTGCCAAGATGTTCACATATATTCCTAGCCTTTACAGGTCTTGCTTCCTTCACGCAGTTTAATTTTCACTTCCTTTTACTGTCAACACCAAATCCTCCAACTGAAATAACTCCTACTATCCTTTAAGTGACATTAGCTCAGGAATCACTGTCTATTCAAGTGTCATCCGATTTCTGGTCCCCACCTCCGCTACTAGGTAGCTGGCCCACATGCTTTCTTGTGCTCCTTGTCTGTGTCAGCATCCTCCCTATCCCTGACACACATGTGCACACAGACAAGAAAGCAAGGTTTCATCAGCTACGTGTTCAAAGCACAAAGCAAGGAAGGAACAAGAACAGACTCAAAAACTGTTGGAACTCTGGTCTGTCAACTCATATGGAGACAGATCTTGACCATGAACCCTTCATATTCTGGGCACTCTAAAGACACTACAACTACCTCAGGGGATAAGAATGCACTAAATACAAAATAGAAACAAGATTCTCTCCGAAGCATGAGAACCCAGAAATCATTACAATGACACCAGGCGTCGACAGGCAACCTGACAAGTATTAAAACCAAAATTCAAGATTGTTAGTTCCTGCAAAATATGCAAATAGAACACATAATGTAATGTTAACGCTGAGCTTTTTAGCTGTATGTCTTGGACTCTAAAAAGAGTGCAAATAAATACCACTATGAAGATTCAATGTGGGAACACAAGCCTCAGATCAAGTGTCTAATAAGCAATGTAGTGGATATTTTCTTATGGTCTTATAATAAGAAATTATCATGAAAAGTATAATATATGACCATGATCATTAATGTGTCAACAAACCCATACCGACTGACTTAATTTAAACTTGTTACTTTTAACTGTTTTGAGGCCTTTTGGGGGAGAAGGCTGCACAATAAGAACAGAGTGTGAATGTGCTTATACCAGCTACACAGCTGTGAATTTAAAGGAATAATGGGTGAGCAGCTAGAGTGATACAGATATCAATATATGGCAGAATGAAATGCAGACCTTCGCAGCTTTGGCCTTCTCCATCTGCTGAAGCTGTTCAAGGGCAGGTCCTGGAGTCGCGGGGTCAAGGGGAAGATCCCATACGCTACCACCTTCCCAAACTGGAAGACAGGAAGGAATAGAGGTGAGCGGTATGAGAGCTGACACACATGGCTAAATATCCAGAAGCATAAAGAAGCTGCTCTCCTGTCCCAGAGCGAGCTTCATTCCAAGTATCTGCTCTGCTTCTAAACAGACTGAACTACCGGCGGGCTCTAGTTTGTAACAATACCCGTCAGCATATCCAGAAGGAAAGAAAGCGACAGGCAAAAAGATGAGTAAAGGAGGTAGCAGCAGCCTCTTCTATTTCCTAAATTTCTGGGTATCTACAGTGGTAAGTTACACATCAATCCTTGACTCAAAAGAATAGGTCATCATTACTTATGTTTTTATTTATGCTTTTTCTCAAATATTAAAGACAATTTAAAAGACTTTTCTACAATGGATTAGGACAATGTTAAAAAAAAAAAAATAAAGAGGCGGCTCAAGTTCAGGAAATCTACCTACTAAAGAATATCTAGCAACTCCTTAATAGCTATTTTCAATCCTTTGCTGGGGCCTATTAAAAAATAAAAATTTTCTTTCAAAACCACTTTTCATTAATATTCACTACAAAGCAGGTTCCAAAATTGATTTTAAAAAAGTAACAAAAAACTGAATTATAAAAGTTATTAGAATCTAAATCCTTGGAGCTATACTAAAGGCCAATGTGCGTTTTTACCTGTAGGCTGTGAGGGTGCTGGCTGGAGTTCCCAGATAGAACCAGTATCTGGCACTGACACAGACCTAGTTACTGAGGGAATGATGTTCTGATCAGATATTCTGCAAAAGGGAAATTAGAAAATTAAAAAAATTATCTTGTTCTTGTCATTCAAGAAAACAGATAAAGAAGTATTTTCAGATTATCTGTAGGTTTTCAAGGTTCAGTTCAGTTCAGTTGCTCAGTCGTGTCTGACTCTTTGCGGCCCCATGAATCGCAGCACGCCAGGCCCCCCTGTCCATCACCAACTCCCGGAGTTCACCCAAACTCATGTGCATCGAGTTGGTGATGCCATCCAGCCATCTCATTCTCTGTCAGCCCCTTCTCCTCCTGCCCCCAGTCCCTCCCAGCATCAGGGTCTTTTCAAATGAGTCAACTCTTTGCATGAGGTGACCAAAGTATTGGAGTTTCAGCCTCAGCATCAGTCCTTCCAATGAACACCCAGGACTGGTCTCCTTTAGGATAGACTGGTTGGATCTCCTTGCAGTCAAAGGGACTCACAAGAGTCTTCTCCAGCACTACAGTACAAGGATACTTAGCCAAAAAACTTCACTGTTTTAACTAAAATACTTAACCAAATATTTAACCAAAACATTTAGGAAAGAAAAAAGGATAGAGGCAAAGTAATCACACTTCTGGACTCCTCAAGGTATTGGCAAATTTTGATTTCCAAATAATAGATATGCCTACTGTTTTTAAAAAATTCAGTAAGAGTCACAGAGGCAGCGTTTATCATGAAAAAAACTCACAGACCATAAGTCAAAAGGTGTGCATTTCAGTTCAGTCTCTGAAGTTTTCTGCATATTATGGCAACTAAGTCCTTCAGCTGCTCTGAGTCCCAGTTTGCCCATCTTTAAAACTAAGACCTTAACATGATCTAACCTGCCTATCTTACAGAATGGGTTAAGGCTCAAAGGAAAAACATAAAAGGTTTTGGTTAAATTGGACAGTAAAATTTTTAAGAGCAATGACTAACACCTTTGCGGGAGATAAAACAAATACTACCCTGAATGATAATCTGAATCAGCAGGAACTTAAGACTTTTAACATAGTTTCCATGTCTTTAGACCCACTTTAATGGCTATTGCGTCTGGAAAAGTGTAACTCTGTGTGGCACCGTTAATATCATTCCTGAAATATTACAGGTAAAAATGAGATTAAATTTCTCGACCACAAATTCTTTTTTTGCTAAGTCCATGAGACTACGCTGCTTTTCAAGTGTTCTTAGTATTCTTTGGTTATTACGCAAATTTTATCTTCTGACTAAAAAGACCAAATAAATGCTTTATTAGTTATTTTTTAAAACTATGTTCTTACAACACAAAGATAGGCGTTTTGGGTGGGTATTCTGATAGTAAACTTCACAGATTAAAAATTTCCTTTTCTCTCTTTCTTTAACACACACACAATGTGGCACATCACGCAAACAAGCACCAACCTCATCTTCAGAGCCTGGAACTGTTGGAGAAGAAGAGCCAACTGCTGCTGCTGCTGGGAAGACAGTGCTGCTTTCTGCTGCTGAGCCAGAACTTGTGCATACTGTTGTCTTCAAAAAGTAAAACATGGTATAACCCGTCTATCCACATTTAGTTCACTTTACAGAGACATTACAAGACAAAGTTCAGCCCCCACACCAACAAAAGAAAACCCCATTAGAAACAGCTATCAAATATATTTTTACAATACTTCACAATAGTCACACCAACAGTTCTATATGTTATTCTAGAAAGAAATAAACTAACAGATGACATGCTGCTGAGTAAAAACAGAAAAAAAATTAAAGCAATGTCAAAAACTGGAAAATTCCTTTAGGATGTTAATAACCTTTTATCAGAAAATAAAACAGGTTCAAACTAATAGCTATTTCCACATGAAGAACTCTTTGCAAAAATAAAATCCCACTTGTATAAAAATCCTCAAATTTATATGTTTCGGCTTGGAAAATTTTAGGTTAAGATTTTTTTCACTAGAACAGAGGTGGACAATTTTTTCCTGTAAAGAGCCAGACAGTAAATATTTTTGGCTTTGCAGGCCATTCACAACTACTCAATTCTACCTCTGTAGTGCAAAAGCAGTCATAGATAATACACAAACAAATGGGTATGACTCAGTTCCAATAAAACTCTGCTTAGGAAAACAGGTAGCCATTCAGTCTGCCAACCTATGCACCAGATGATAACAAATCTTACTTCTTCCACGAAAAGGACTCACAGTCTAAGTGATTCCATACCACTGCTAATAGCATAAACTTTACTTCTTTTCTGCCTTCTCATCTGCTTTTTCTCTGTGGCAAAGCTGAGCCATCCAGAAGGCAACTAATTTTTAAAATCATTGATTCTCGCTTTAGCAGCTAAATATACTGCAAAATTAGTCATGTGTCACCTTCTGCAAACTTCCAATATTTAAGAAACAAGCTAAGACCAAACTTAGGATGTATAGTGGCACTATGCCACTAGCTGGATGATTGAAGTATCCCATAAACTGAGATTTCTGCCGGAAAGGTGAAATTTGGGAGCAGACTGCATCTGAAGGCCCTTTGGTGCTACAGGGCAGCCTACCACATTACTGCTCTTACTGTATGAGGAACTGCTGATACTGAAGGTGCTGCATCTGGTACAAGGCTGTGAGTTCCTGCTGCCGGGTCAGTCGTTCCTGGTCCAGCTCTCCCTGGGAACGAAGGGGTGGAGGAAAGAAATACCAGTAAATAAACTGAAAGAGCCTAAAAGCCATTTGGTACTTACATTTAGTACTCCTAGACTTCTTTTTGCCCCACTTAACTATTAAAAAAAGAAAAAAGTCAGGCACCTTTAGAAACGAAGCAGTGCCATCTAGTGGAAGAAGGTGGTGTTGGCACTGTAAGAGATTCCCTGAGGTGGGAAAGGGTCCATATTTTAGCTTTTCTTCTCTCTAGCCCTTGAGGCTGAACATTTTTCTGTAAAACCCAGAGTTCATACTATAACTAAAAAATAACCAGGGACCTCCCTGGTGGTCCAGTGGCTAAGACTCCGCGTTCCAAGGCAGGGGACCAGGGTTTGATCCCTGGTGAGGGAACTATATCCCAGATGCCACAACTGAAGATCCTGAGTGCCACAACTAAAACTGACTGGCACAGCCAAACAAATAATTTAAAAAAAAATCGTTCTCCCAATCTTAAAAGTGATTTATAAACTTGGAGATTATGTAAAAATTAGAGAAGTAGGACAAAACAGAATGGAGTAAAATTAAATGCTATGGTAAGAATTTTACAGTAGCGCTAACAAATACAGGGAGCCAATGTATGTCTTCTTAAAGAGGATGAGACGTTTAAAATTAAATGGAATATAAAAGAGCTTTCACAACTGTTTAACTCTCTATCCAAAAATTAGAGGTGCTTCTATTGCTTTTAATACATCACAAGTTTAAAAGTAAGGGGTAGAAAAAACTTTCTTAGCCTATATATCAAATAACATGGATGGAATTTAAATTCTGGAAGACATATATAAGTGGCAGGAAAATGAAAGGTGAAATATAAGATAGCAGAAATAAAAGCATATGGGTGACATAGACTAAAATTAAGACAAATCATTAATGAATGGTTTATATCTTTACTGCACACTGATTACAGTCCAGAAAAACACATTTGATGTATGACTCCTTTGAGTGAGGTTCACCTGAAACTCAAGGACATTTTTCTTTCTCATTTAACTATTCATGAATAAAAGCTACAGTAGGTTAGTCGACAATTAACTTAAGGGCAAAGGCAATACCTGACAGGAAGCAGAGCTTCCCATGGTCTTTCCCCTTACTTGGGTCTGACTGAGGCTCATCCCCTATAACTGGAAGTTAGGAAATGGATAAGAGCTAGCACGCGAAGATCCAAGTGACCAGCTGTCAGCTCTCAAACGTGCAAGATAAAAACGCATCCCAATTTCTGAGTAGATGGTAAAAGTACAATTTACATACAATAATATAACAATTTTTTCTGGATTTACAACAGAAATGTCAGGGTAATTCCCTAGGACTCTTCATTGCTCTGCAAACTATAGGACGTCTCAACCCATCAGTGGACAGTGAAATTAATTACTGGGTCAAGATAAACATTTACATACTGGGGGGAAAAAGAAGAAACAGAAAGAATATATGTACACGGCACCAAATGTTTCATGACACTTACTTCAAATAATGAATATATGAAGTAGTGATATGAAAATCTTTTGTTTTTTACTATCTGCTATGGTCAAAACAATGTGATAGCCACTGTTCTCACTTATGAACTCTCCTGGCTACAGATGTTGCAAATGACTTACTCATCTTTATCTCATAAGAACCTAACACAGCCCTGGCACATATCCTCAATACATAATTGGTGAGTAAATCCATGGATCTTACTGTAGAAATCCAGTGTTCAGACTAAAGATTTCTGACTATGGTCACTTAAGACTATGGCCAGCAATCAGACACTCCAACCTGGAAAACGGAAAAGTGAGGCACAGATCCAAAGGAACTCAACAGGCAGAGGGCCAGCAGCAGCTGCAAAAAAGACTTCCCCTTCAAAGGTCTCCAGTGTCAGCATACTAAAAGGGTTACATTATGATCCAATTTCTAGTTAAATATCAGTAACATTTTAAAAGGGCTTCCCTGGGGGCTTAGATGGTAAAGAATATGCCTAAAATGCAGGCAACTGGAGTTGGATCCCTGGGTTGGGAAGATCCCCTGCAGAAAGAAATGGCAAGCCACTACAGTATTCAATCTACTCTGTCCATGGAGAATCCCATGGACAGCGGAGCATGGTGGGCTACAGTCCATGGGGTTGCAAAGAGGCATGTATTTTTTAAAAAGGTAAATAAATGGAGAGGAGAATGGGCGTTCTAACTAGAAGCAATGAGAAACTCTAAGTCAGTTGTGTTGAAGCACAGTAGATAAAAGTAAAAGCTCTGAAATGAACTTGGAAAGGTAAGGAGCCAAAACATGTATGAACTGATAGGGAGGCCAAGACAAAATATTCTTCCTTTAGCACATGCTAACAGTGGAAACAGTGTCGACTTTATTTTGGGGGGCTCCGAAATCACTGCAGATGGTGATTACAGCCATGAAATTAAAAGACGCTTACTCCTTGGAAGGAAAGTTATGACCAACCGAGACAGCATATTCAAAAGCAGAGACATTACTTTGCCAACAAAGGTCTACCTAGTCAAGGCTATGGTTTTTCCAGTGGTCATGTATGGAATATGAAAGTTGGACTGTGAAGAAAGCTGAGCACCGAAGAATTAATGCTTTTGAACTGTGGTGTTGGAGAAGACTCTTGAGAGTCCCTTGGACTGCAAGGAGATTCAACCAGTCCATTCTGAAGCAGATGAGTCCTGGGTGTTCTTTGGAAGGAATGATGCTAAAGCTGAAAATCCAATACTTTGGCCACCTCATGTGAAGAGCTGACTCATTGGAAAAGACTCTGATGCTGGGAGGGATTGGGGGCAGGAGGAGACGGGGCCAACAGAGGATGAGATGGCTGGATGGCATCACCGACTCGATGGACATGAGTTTGGGTGAACTCCAGGAGTTAGTGATGAACAGGGAGGCCTGGCGTGCTGGGCTCGCAGAGTCGGACACGATTGAGTGACTGAACTAAACTGATAAAGCTAGTGGAGGATTCTATTTCTTTAGAATGAGTGTGGGGTATGTGTGAGTGTGGGTATATATATATATATATACCCCCCCACACACACATGTATATATATGTGTGCGTGTGTTGAGAGACAGACAGAAAGGAAGAGGAGGACAGGCACAGACATCTGAGTTTTAAAAGATCATTACAGCTACAGAGTCAGACTTCCCATTGTCATCTGATCAATTACTTTCAAGGAACTACAGTTTCTTCTTCATGAGATGTAACATCTAGAGCAAGTGCTTCTGGGTTGTGTTCTGAGTGAGGTGTAAGTTACTTACCATATGCGGAGGGGGAGCTGGTCCGGGAGAGAAAGGAACCCTTCCCCACATTTTCATGATGTCACCAAGAGGCTGGAAGCTTTCATCACATGCTCTCTTTACCAACAAAGACATAGTGAAATAGCCCGCCTGAAACCATTCTGCCATCTCCTGATTATTGAAGGGACCTACAATAACAATAATTAAACAGAAGGGCAATAAAAATCCTTTCAAGCTAAAAAGAAAAAAATATTTCCTGGGTCTGATCCTCACCCAGATAGAGGTAACAACTTGTTTCAGGTGGCTCCTGATCGTAATTTATCAGGAAAAGTGGTGAACAGACATCAAACTAATAAAATACCACAGAAACAATTTAGAAATAAGCTTTATATATACACATCCTAATTTCTCAGCAGTGTTTTAACTATTTTAAAGAGCATAATTGTCTCCAACTTGCTCAGTCTCTAAAGCTCATTTCAGAAAAGCATTCACACTGAAAGACTGAGTATTTGTTAGATCTGGTATCACACAGGCATAGAGAATATAAACCTGCATGGCTGAATATGCTCTTCTCCAATTTTCATTTCCCATCAGAGCTTGTTGGAAGTTAGGCAAACTATAAACAATAATTAAATTAAGAAAGATGACCAATTTTTTATTATTTATCTGAGGTAAGACTAAATTGGGCCTTGGTAAGGGGAAAAAACCTAACATTTTCTGGATCTTTTACAATAAGAAATAACCAAATACTTTATCCATAAAATTAATGAACATACTCTGATCAATAACTAGTGATTCAGGAAGTATTTGTTGCTGTTGTTCAGTTGCCAAGTCATGTCCACTGTTTGCAAGCCCATGGACTACAGCACGCCAGGGTTCCCTGTCCTTCACTATCTCCCTGGGTTTGATCAAATTCATGTCCAGTGAGTCGGTGATGCTATCTGTCTCATCCTCTGCTGCCCTCTTCTCCTGCCCTCAATCGTTTCCAGCATCAGGGTCTTTTCCAATGAGTCGGTTCTTCACATCAGGTGGCCGAAGTATTGGAGCTTCAGCATCAGTCCTTCCAATGAATATTCAGTGTTGATTTCTTCTAGAACTGACTGGTTTGATCTCTTTGCTATCCCAGGGATCTCAAGAGTACTCTCCAACACCACAATTCAAAAACAGCATTCTTCAGTGCTCAGCCTACTTTATGGTCCAACTCACATCTGTACATGACTACTGGAAAAACCATAGTTTTGACTATACAGACCTTTGTCAGCAAAATGATGTCTCTGCTTTTTAATATGCTGTGTAGGTTTGTCTTAACTTTCCTCCCAAGGAGCAGCAACTTATAATTTCATGGATGCAGTTACCGTCCACGGTGATTCTGGAGCCCAAGAGAAGAAAATCTGTCACTGCTTACCACTTTTTCTCCTTCTATTTGCCATGAAGTGATGGGACTGGATACCATGATCTTCATTTTTTGAATGTTGAGTTTTAAGCTGGCTTTTTCACTCTCCTCTTTCACCTTCATCAAGAGGTGAAAAGTTCCTCTTTACATTCTACCATTAGAGTGGTATCATCTGCCTATCTGAGGTTGTTATTTCTCCCAACAATCTTGATTACAGCTTGTGAATCATTGTGGTAGGGATGTACTTTGCAAAGAAGTTAAATAAACAGAGTGACAATATACAGCCTTGTTGCACTCCTTTCCCAATTTTGAACCAATCTGCTGTTCCACGTAAGGTTCTAACTGTTGCTTCTTGGCTTGCATGCAGGTTTCTTAGGAGACAGGTAAGGTGGTCTGATATTTCTATCTTTTCTAAGAATTTTCCAGTATTCTGTGCTCCACACAAAGGTTTTAGCATAGTCAGTGAGCAGAAGTAGATGTTTTTCTGGAATTTCCGTGCTTTCTCTATAATCCAATGAATGTTGACAATTTGATCTCTGGTTCCTCTGCCTTTTCTAAGCCCAGCCTGTACATCTGAAAGTTCTCAGTTCACATACTGCTGAATCATAGCTTGAAGAATTTTGAGCATAACCTTACTAGCATGCAATATGAGTGCAACTGTACAGTAGTTTGAACATTCTTTGGCATTGCCTTTCTTTGGGATTAGAATGAAAACTGATGTTTTCCAGTCCTGTGGCCACTGCTGAGTTTTTCAAATTTGCTGGCATACTGAATGCAGCACATCAACCATATTATCTCTTAGGATTTGAAATAGCTCAGCTGGAAATCACCTCCACTAGCTTTGTAGTGATGCTTCCTAAGGCCCACTTGACTTCACACTTAAGGATGTCTAGCTCTAGGTGAGTGACCACACCATCATGGTTATCCCAGTCATTAGGACCTTTTTTGTATGGTTCTTCTGTATATTCTTGCCACCTAGTCTTAATCTCTTCTCTGTTAGGTCCTTAACGTTTCTGTCCATTATCATGCCCATCCTTGCATGAACGTTCCCTTGGTTATCTTCAATTTTCTCAAAGAGATCTCTAGTCTTTCCCATTCTATTGTTTTCCTCTACTTCTGTGTACTGTTCATTGAAGGTGGCCTTCTTCTCTCTCCCTGCTACTCTCTGGAACCCTGCATTCAGTTGGGTGTATCTTTTCATTTTCCCCTTGCTTTATGCTTCTCTCCTTTCCTTAGTTATTTGTAAAGCCTCCTCAGACAACCATTTACCTTCTTGCATTTCTTTTTCTTTGGGATGGTTTTGGTCACTGCTTCCTGTACAATGTTATGATCCTCTGTCGTCCACAGTTCTTCTGGCATTCTACCAGGTCTAATCCCTTGAATCTATTCACCACTTGCACTGTAAAGTCATAAGGGATTTGATTTAAGTCATACCTGAATGGCCTAGTGGTTTTCCCTAGTTTATTCAATTTAAGCCTGAATTTTGCAATAAGGAGCTCATGATCTGAGCCAGTCAACTCCAGATCTTATTTATGCTGACTATATACAGTTTCTCCACCTTTGGCTGCAAAGAACATAATCAATCTGATTTCAGTATTGACCGTCTGACAATGTTCATGTGCAGAACTGTCTGTTTGTGTTGTTGGAAAAGGGTGTTTGCTATAACCAGTGTGTTCTCTTGACAAAATTCTGTGAGCCTTTGCCCAACTTCATTTTGTACTCCAGGGCCAAACCTGCCTGTTACTCCAGGTATCTCTTGACTTCCTGCTTTTGTATTCCAATACCCTGTGATGAAAAGGACATCTTTTTTTTGCTGTTAGTTCTAGAAGGTCTGTAGGTCTTTGTAGAACCAGTCAACTTCAGCTTCTTCTGCATCAGGGGTTGGGGCACAGATTCAGATTACTCTGATGTTGAATGGTTTGCCTTGGACATGAACCAAGATCACACTGTCATTTTTGAGACTGCACCCAGGCACTGAATTTCAAACTCAGGAGATATTTACTGAACACCAATCATATAGGTCAGACTTTATTTTTCTGGGCTCCAAAATCACTGCAGACGGTGACTGCAGCCATGAAATTAAAAGACGCTTACTCCTTGGAAGGAAAGTTATGACCAACCTAAATAGCATATTCAAAAGGAGAGACATTACTTTGCCAACAAAGGTCCGTCTAGTCAAGGCTATGGTTTTTCCAGTGGTCACATATGGATGTGAGAGTTGGACTGTGAAGAAAGCTGAGCGCTGAAGAATTGATGCTTTTGAACTGTGGTGTTGGAGAAGACTCTTGAGAGTCCCCTGGAGTGCAAGGAGATCCAACCAGTCCATTCTGAAGGAGATCAGTCCTGGGTGCTCATTGGAAGGAATGATGCTAAAGCTGAAACTCCAATACTTTGGCCACCTCATGTGAAGAGTTGACTCACTGGAAAAGACTCTGATGCTGGGAGTGATTCGGGGCAGGAGGAGAAGGGGCCGACAGAGGATGAGATGGCTGGATGGCATCACCAACTCGATGGACGTGAGTTTGGGTGAACTCCAGGAGTTAGTGATGGACAGGGAGGTCTGGTGTGCTGCAATTCATGGGGTCGCAAAGAGTCGGACACGACTGAGCGACTGCACTGAACTGAATCATATAGGTCCAGGCAGGAATCTATAGCAGTAAACAAACAAAGCCCTGGAATTTCCACATCTGGAAAGGTGGAGTAGATGTACTTTCCCCTGCTCCTGCCAAATGCAACTAAAAATTCTGGACATTGGATATAAAACAAACAAAATAGGACTCTGTAAGATAAAGACAAGGGAGGAGGCTGATTAGAAACCTTTAGCAAGACTGACAGAGATTAAAAAAGAAATGAACAAGTTAGCAACTTTAAGAATGAAACTGGAGATTACCACAGAACCTGAAGATATTAAACAGGTAACAGAACCCTTATCAAAAAGATAATATGGGAATAAGAACAGAATACTCTACACGCATAAATTCAGATGATACGGACCAACTGATTGAAAAACTATCACAATTCACTCGCATCGAATAGATAACAATAAACAGTCCTGTAACTATCAAGATTTTTGAATTTATAATTTTTATATTCCAAGTGGAAAATTTTACCAAATATTTAAACAATTAACACCCTGTGGCAAACATATGGATGTTTCTCAAAAAAAAACTAAGAACAGAACTACCATATGACCCAGCAATTCCATTCTTGGGTATACATGTCTGAAATAAAACAAAAACACTAATTCAAAAAAATATATGCATCCCAATGTTTACAGCAGCATTATTTACAATTGCCAAGATATGGAAGCTACCTAAGTGTCTGCCAACAGGTAAACGTATAAGGAGGACGTGGTGTATATACACACACAAAGGCATGCTCTGCTGTGTGCTATGTGCTAAGCTGCTTTAGTCATGCTCAACTCTGTGCAACCCAATGGACTGTGGCTTGCCAGGCTCCTCTGTCCATGGGATTCTCCAGGCAAGAAAACTGAAGTGGGCTGCCATCCCCTCCTCCAGGGGGTCTTCCTGACCCAGGGACTGAACCCATATCCCTTGCATCTACCTGCATTGGCAGGTGGGGTCTCTGCCAATAGCACCACCTGGGAAGTCCATATGGCATGTTACTCACTCATAAAAAAAAGAATGAAATTTTTCTATTTGCAAAAACATAGATGGACTGGTAAAATCAAAGACAAACAAATATTATATGATATGACTTATATGTAGAATCTAAAAAATACAACTAAGTAGTAAAAACAGCCAAAAAGAAACAGACCCACAGACAGAAAGGACAATTAGTGGTTTACTAGTGGGAAGGAGGGAGGGGGAGGACCATACAAGAGCAGGAGGTTAAGAAGTGCAAACTACCAAAGCAAAAGCCACACACACCCCAAGGATTAACACCAGTTCCAAACAATGTTGTCCATAAAACAGAAGGGGAAGAAATAATTGCCAGTTCATTTTATGAAGCTAGCATTATCTTGATTAAAAAAAACACTACAAAATATTCTTTAGGAATGGAGATACAAAAATCCCAAACAATTTATCGCTAAGATTCAGCAATTATAATTACATACCATGACCAAATATTTATTCCAAGGGTGAAAATCTGATTCAATATTCAAAAACCAGTTTTTGAATACTACATTTAACTGGGTAAAAGAAAAAGCAATTGACAAAACCCAATATCCAATCATGATAAAAAGCTCTCAAAATAAAGTGCACTTCCTTAACCAGATAAACAGCATCTAAAAACTCAACAGTTAACACGACCCCTTAATTATTATTAAAGTTCCCCCTAAGGTAGAAAAGTAGGATAAACAAAGCAAGTCTGTCTGCTCTCACCCCTGTTACTTAACAGTTTGGAATATACAGTAATGCAACAAAAGGAAAGAGACTTACAGATTGGAAAGAAAAAAAAAAGCCATCCCTATCTGCAGATGACAGCAGTATACAGAGAAAATCTATGGACTCTAACAAAACAACTCCTAGCACTAACAAAAGAGCTCAGTAAGGTCACAGAATACACAAACCTCTAAAATGCAATTCTACACAGTAGCAATAAACACTGAAATACTGCAAGATTTACAACTGCTCAAAAAGACACATACTTAGGTAAAAATTTAATAAAATATGTACAGAATCTATACTGAAAATTACACAGTGCTGATGAAAGAAATTAAAGATCTAAAAAAACTGAGAGACATACCACGTTCATGGATGGGAAGACTGAACATGGTAAAGATTGTCAATTCTCTTCAAAGTGATAGAAGTTTAACGCAATCCCTATATTGCAATGTACTCCAGTACCCTCGCCTGGAGAATCCCATGGACAGAGGAACCTGGAGGGTTATAGTCCACAGGTTTGAAAAGACTTGGACACGACTGAAGCAACTTAGTACACACATATGCACTACTAAAATCTCAGCAAGATTTCTGGTATATATATAAATAGGATTACTCGAAAACTTATATGGAAAAGCAAACTAGAAAAAAGAAGTCAGGAGGAACCAGTATACCCAATTTCAGGACTCACTTTACAGCTATGATAATCAAGACTACACAGTATTGGCTGGAGGGACAAACACAAAGATCAAATAAAGAATAGAGAAACCAGGGAATTTCTGGGAGCCCAGTGGTTAGGGCTCTGTGTTACTGCTGCAGGGGCAGATGTTCAGTCCCTAGTTGGGAAAAAAAGATCCCATAATCCAGGCAGCATGGCCAAAGGAGAAAAAGAAAAAAGAACCCAGAAATAAACCAACACAAATATGTTCAATGAGATCTTGAAGGAAGTACAAGAACAATTCAGGGAGGAAAGACAGATAGAAAAAAGACAGACAAAAAGGTACCAGTACAGCTGGATATTCACAGGCAAAAAAAATTAAAATCTTGACCTACCTCAGATACCTTATATAAAAATTAACTCAAAATGGAATACCAACTTAAGTACAAAACATAAAGCTATAAGTTGGGAGGGGGAAAGGGATAAAATCTTTGAGATGTGTTCAGCAAAGAGTTCTTAATTAAACCAAAGCACAATCCATAAAAGAAAAAAGGTATTCATAATCAACTGCACTTCATCAAAATTTAAAACTTTTGTTCTGTTAAAGACTGTTCAGAGCCTGTTCTGAATCTTGACTGTATCAGTGTCAATATCCCGGGTGTGATATTGTTAAAGTTTTGCAAGAGGTTACCACTGGGGTAAACTGGGTAAATGGTACATAGACTCTCTGTATTATTTCTCACAACTGTTTGTAAAGCTTTAATTATCTCAAAATAAATATAATTAAAATACACACCTGTATATGTTTTAATTAAAACATTCTACAGGCATGCAAATTCAGATAATAAAAAAATATACACAGTGCCATGCAGTGATAGATACTATGAGGAAGAATAAAGCAGGGGAGCGAGACTGAGGATAGAAAAGAAATTATGATGTTAAAGAGAGGTAACAGTCAACAACGAAATTCAGGTTACTAGCAAAAACTTGAAAATGCAGAAATGAAAACATCAACAGATGTTCTTCACAACATACTCTCCCCCATTCTAATCTAACTTACATACCATACACATACTTTAAGCAATTAGTTTAAAATATGGTACTCGTTTCAAATATTTTAAATATTTCTTTTGTCATTTATGATATCAACTCCATTTCAGTGAAACATTCAAACAAGCTTTTCCAAGATGATTGCCATCACCTTTTTTTATAAGGTGCCTAAAATACAGTGAATGTATGAAACTCAACTGCCCAGTCAATAGCTGGCATGCCAGAAATAAGGGGGTCTTAAGCATACTGACTATTCCCCACCCCATCATATTAGTGATCACAATCTGCCTTGTATTCAAATTATTTTCACTGGACTCCCTCCCATCATTGAAATGTAAAGTACTAAGGAAGGAACCTATTAATGAAACGTCTATACAAAAGAAGAAAGCCTGTAGCGCTGACTTTTGTTCTACGATTACACAAATTAACGTTAAATAATCACCATGCTTTTGAACTGCGGTGTTGGAGAAGACCCTTGAGAGGTCCCTTGGACTGCAAGGAGATCCAACCAGTCCATCCTAAAGGAAATCAGTCCTGAATATTCACTGGAAGCACTGATGCTGGGAAAGACTGAAGGCAGGAGGAGAAGGGGATGACAGAGGATGAGATGGCTGGATGGCATCACCAACTCAATGGACTTGAGTCTGAGCAAGCTCCGGGAGTTGGTGATGGACAGGGAAGCCTGGCATGCTGCAGTCCACAGGGTCGCAGAGTTGGACACGACTGAGTGACTGAACGACTGCATCACCATCTTAGAGAATCTGGAGGTAATGGCATATTTCTCTACTTAGAGTAGAATGGAGCAACCTACCTTGAATCTCTCCCTGAGGATCTTTGTAATACCACTTCTGCATTGCTTCATGCATCAGTGGAATTGAGACTCCCTTAGCTCTGTGTTCTTGCAGTTTTGATGCCAGTCTCTCATCATCTAGTGCACTGTCTTGGAGATAAGCCACCATTTTCTCAGCTTGCTAAGAGAAAAAATTAAAAAAATGAACTGTGGAAACAAATGATCCTAAATTAATACTTGTACACTAAGGCTTGGCACCCCTTAGGGCCCTGGGACCAGCTATGCCCTCTCCTCTAGTCTTATCTGCTCTAAACCAGTGATTCTCTACCTGGAAGCCATCACCAGAACAGCTTCTAAAACCCCCTGTGCTCAGGCCGCCAGCCTCTGTCTCAGCATCCTACGCTCGCAGGAAGTGTGGAGACCTGACTTCCATCAGGCCGCTTCATTTTCCTGACTCATCAGCTATGACTGTTAGCTGTTTCTTCTATCTGCCTTGAGCTTCTGTATCACATGCTGCTATGATTTTTGATCATCAACAATGACTTAAACTCATCAAAATGAAAGACTGTTACGTTGACCTCTATTTTTACCTACTTGGATGTTCTTCCTTTCTGAATTTCCGAGCCCTCTTACCACTTCCCGTATGGAGAATGTCCTTTAGACAAGTATGTTTGCCAGCGAAAGTAATTCATCCAATAATGCCATGAAATAGGTACAATCCTCATTTCACAAGGGGGGAAACTTTGTGAACTAAGGCAGGTTCAGGGGGATCAAGTCTTGTTTAAGGTTTCAAAATTATCAAGAAAACTCAAATGAGACTAAAACTGGAACAGATCAAAATCTAAGCATCTTATCAACACAGTTAAGAGTGCCATTTAAACAAATAATCCTAAATTATACAAACTAAACCTGCAAAAACATGTTAATAGATCAAAAAGCTCAATTATAATACATTACAAATAAAATCTTTTACAAGTTTTTATTCCTTTCTGCAATACTTCCTGCCACCAACTACTGTACCCTGAAGGAAAGAGAAATTCCTCTGTAGAAAGCAAGCTATCATTTACCTTACATGCAAGCAACAGTATATAAAAACGATAGGGAACTTTAGAGACATCAATATCATGTTATTTCTGTTTTCCCTGTTATACTTTAGGCGAAAAATATAGACGACACAGTACCTATCCACAGCTGCTTGTATTCGCCATTTCTGGCATTCCATTAATTTCCAAAAAGAAAAAAGAAAAGGAAACAGCTCAGGGCAACCTCAGAAGAGCAAAAAATAACCTGACTTAATGACTACTACATAGCAGAAACTTAAAAGCATGAAATGATTTGAAAGACAAGTACTCATACAAATAAATACTAGACATAAAAACAAGTTTTCAGTACACAAAATCTAGTGCACAAAAGTTCCATTTTTGAATATTCATTTAATGCTTTTCAATTTTTACGGCAGTTCGCGAGGAAAGAAAAAAGAATTATGTGACTTGTACCTGCTCCAAGTGTTTGAGACCCTCTTCATCGTCTGGCTCTGTGGGAACACTGCCCATTCCAGGAGCACCAACGACTGGCGTCTCCACTGGCCGGAGGGCAGGACTAGGGCTGGGGACAGGAGGCGGGAGGATGAGGAGCGGAGAGGCTGTATCTGAAGGAATCTGCGACAGGGGCTGCTGGACATCAGGAACCACTTCTAGATAAAAAAAAAATGTAGACAGATGAAAATCCTCTAAAAGAGACTCTTAGAAAGAATAACAAGCATCAAGCTGAGCAGCTTGCTAAATGGGCTCAACAGATTTGTGAGCCATGTCATGAACACTGTTGCTACTTCTTATGGAGAAGTATGTATTCCTCCCCAGAATGACGAGGTACCTCCACAGGGTGACAACAGACAGGATTAGAAGGTGTCCAGAAAGGGCTTCTGCAGTGCCACACCGTGTCACTAGAGTATCTACCCAATAGTTACAGGTCTACCTCTTGAAAACAAACAGAATTAGTCCAATCCCTTCTTTACATCATGTCTCTGAGTATAAAGACAGTAAATAGCACTGCAAATCTCCTCAAAGACACCGTATCTCAGCATGTGGAAGTGAAAGTTGCTCAGTCGTGTCCAATTCTTAATGACTCCATGGACTATACAGTCCACGGAATTCTCCAGGCCAGAATATTGGAGTGGGTAGCCTTTCCCTTCTCTAGGGGATCTTCCCAACCCAGGGATGGAAACCAGGTCTCCCACACTGCAGGTGGGTTCTTTACCAACTGAGCTATAAGGGAAGCATAAAAACCTTTATTAAAAACAGCTGCAATTACTTTGAATAATTACCTATTTCAACTTATAATGACCATAATTCAACACAATACATTCTGCACGGTAACAAAAGTTCATTGGGTCTACCTGTACAGAGCAGGAGGTTCTTCACAATATGAGTAAAGACTACAAAAGAGGTTCTGTCTTGGTTCCTATTTCTAACCTCTCAGTATTCAGGCTCTTGAGGAGGAATGGGGGATGGAAGTAATTAGATACAATTGTAGTTTCCCCTTTGAAATCTTGTTTGTTCAATTACAGCAAGTTTCTCCAAATTCCCATTCCTCTCCACCCTTTGACAGACTTCTTAAAAGGACACTGTGACGTCCATACAACTTTCTCTACTTCACCACTACCATACCAGCTATAAGGTAACTTCCACTTCCAAAAGCCCGAAAGCTTCTCTCCCAAAGATAAGCATTCACCCAAGGTGCTCAAACACAATGGTTTTTCCTAGTCCTCATCACTGAACCTTAGGTCTGACATTATCTTCCCAATTCTAAACTGGAACATTCGCCTTCCTTCCTTTTCCTGCACTCTTCTTCTTGCCTTGCCAAGATTTTTCTCTGGCTCCTCTATCTACCCTCTAAAAATAGGGATTACCCAGGTTCTGTTCTCAGTCCACTTCTTCTCACTCCTAACAGTGCATGTAATCTTTTAAATGTTCATTCTCTCTGTGGCCCAGAACTCATCCCATTGAGCTACAGTCCCTTCACTCTCAACTGCTCTCTGGCCATCTCTACCGAATTTCTCACCAACAACTCAGACTCCATGTTCATAACCTGAATTTGTTCTCTCCCCTCCCAAATGTGCTCCTCAAAACTTACACTCTTTTTCTATTAAGGATACCCTAGATAGCATACTCAAAAGCAGAGACATTACTTTGCCGACTAAGGTCCGTCTAGTCAAGGCTATGGTTTTTCCTGTGGTCATGTATGGATGTGAGAGTTGGACTGTGAAGAAGGCTGAGCGCTGAAGAATTGATGCTTTTGAACTGTGGTGTTGGAGAAGACTCTTGAGAGTCCCTTGGACTGCAAGGAGATCCAACCAGTCCATTCTGAAGGAGATCAGCCCTGGGATTTCTTTGGAAGGAATGATGCTAAAGCTGAAACTCCAATACTTTGGCCGCCTCATGTGAAGAGCTGACTCATTGGAAAAGACTTTGATGCTAGGAGGGACTGGGGGCAGGAGGAGAAGGGGACGACAGAGGATGAGATGGCTGGATGGCATCACGGACTCGATGGACGTGAATCTGAGTGAACTCTGGGAGTTGGTGATGGACAGGGAGGCCTGGCGTGCTGTGATTCATGGGGTCGCAAAGAGTTGGACATGACTGAGCAACTAAACTGAACTGAAATTCTCTCACACACCTCATTCATCTTTGACTCTTCCTTCCTCCTTGCCCTAATAAACAACAAGTAGTAACTATGTCCTGTCAATTTTTACTGTGAAATCTCATCTGCCACTTCCTCCCCTTACAAGTGCACTGCTCAGGACACCAACAGGTCACAGAGCAGCCCTCTGTCAACACAATCTACCCTCACACACAGCTTTCAAATATATGTTCCAACCATGTTTCCCACCAGCCGCCTTTTCACATCTCATACTTCATCTAAATAAAAACAGAAGCTGATTTCCTGCCCATGCTTGGATCAGCCCCATTTCCTCACTGTAGCTTTCACTGCAACCTACTACTGGAATGCCCTCTCCTAATTCATCCTGCTATAACCAACTCCAAATTCTACTTATTATTTTAAGACAAGTTCAAAGACACTTGCTTCCTGATTATTCCAGGAATGTGCCAATCATGAATTCGCATTTTTCTGGTCCTAAGTTACTGATATGCACATGCTTTATTTCCCCTATAAATTGTTAAGTCCAGAGTTTCAATCCTCAATGCACATTTATGCAGCTTTCCCAAAAGATACATGTCTAGATTCCACCCTAAAACCTCCTAGAATAAGGCCCTAGATGTGTACATTTAGAAGTATGAACCACAAATAATTTGGAGGCACAGCATAGCTGAAAAATTACTACTACAAATGAAACAGGTCTCAACATATACAAGTCCCATGGTACCTGATATATACAGTAGAGATTCAAATACTTGCTGAATTCATTCATTTAGCTTTGTTACAAACATTAAAAAAAAAATGGGAAAAAAAAAATCCTTGGTTCAAGCTCTCAAAATAGTATTTACTGGGCAAGAGAAAGAACAAACAGTTCTTCATAATGTTGTTTTTCAGAAACAGTGCTGGCTGTTTAAGGAGAAGACACCTAACCTAGATTGGGACCTTGGGGTGGGAGAGTTTCAGGCACAGAAAACAGCATATGCTAAGGCACTATGCTAAGACACAAAGGCAAGAAAACAAGGCACATTTCAGGACTAATAGGTTGTGAAGCTGACGAATAGAGTACAAAGTACAGAGAGAGTTTAGTGCTGAAACTGCAGAGGGCAGGGCAGATGCTAGATCACGAAAGGTTCTCATAGGCCAAGTTAACAGGCATGAATTTTCATGGTGAATGCTCGGTCCTATCAGACCCTTTGCAACACAGTCCATGGAATTCTCCAGGCAAGAATACTAGAGTGGGTAGCCTTTCCCTTCTCCAGGGGATCTTCCCAAACTAGGGATCAAACCCAGATTTCCCTCATTTGCAGGTGGATTCTTTCCCACGTGAGCCACAAGAGAAGCCCAAGAATATTGGAGTGGGTAGCCTATCCCTTCTCCAGAGGATCTTCCCGACCCAGGAACTGAACCAGGGTCTTCTGCCTTGCAGGCAGATTCTTTACCAACTGAGCTATCAGGGAAGCCCTAATTTTCATTGTGAATAAATCAATTACCTTTCCATACCAGGCATTACACTGCCATTTTTTAGTACATACAAGAAGAAACATGGAAATGAACATTAATACTGCCTGTTAAGGTGTATCAGCAACTTAAAACCAATACTGTTAACACTGGAAAAGGAGATATACTTTAAGCTTATTCTCTAGCAAAGGTGATGGGTCTTCCTCAGAGTTACCTTGGCCTCTTTGAAACAATGGCATTACGGCCTGTCATCTGGACACATACACAGCCATTACGTAAAAGGAATCTGATACAAAAATCAAACTATTGCAGAGGATCCCAAATCCAGTTTGCTTGACTGATACCAGGTGGTTGTACCCCTAGGAAGTGACAGTACCTTGCTGCTTCTAACTGTTTTGATGAATTCTGGGATAGATACACAGGGGAACCAGTGTTTGAGTAGGCTGACTGGTAAAATGGGCTTCCCCTGTGACTCAGTGGTAAAGAATCTGCCTGCAAAGCAGGAGATTCCCGTTTGATCCCTGGGTCAGGAAGATCCCCGAGAGTACGGCATGAAAACCCACTCCAGTATTCTTGCCTGGAGAATCCCATGGACAAAGGAGCCCGGCAGGCTATAGTCTATAGGGTCTCATAGAGCTGGACACAACCGAAGTGACTGAGCATGTGCAGGCGCAGGTAAAATAACCTATTCCAATAAGCCACCACTAGAAGCAGTTCAAAGAGGCAGAAACGAAGCCTATCGTATCATTTAATTGCTAGTCCCAGCAAAACCCAAGTCTGGCTTGCTGACCCATAAATACATACCATCCCCCCTGCTGGGTACTTTGGTTGATAGACTATTTTCTGTCCGACTCTCTTCTTCAGCTTTTTCCATTTGCTCAGTTTTGGATTCCTCTTTCCTCTCAAACTGTGGTGCTTCCTGAGGTTGGTCTGAAGGAGAACCTGGTCTAGCAGATGAAGAGGAGGTCTGGGGTGTTTCCTCACTAGCTTCTGCAACAGGAAGCAATCTTAAATTAACAACTTAGGAAACTTAGTTTGATTAAAAATAAAGGGCAAAATGAGCCTTACCAACTCCTATTCTGTCTGTCTTCTCTGCCTCCTTTTTATTTGTCTTATCGGGTTCTTTGGCTTCTTCATTATGGCTGCCCTCAGAGTCGGAGCACTCCTCCCCTTCTTCTACAGGTCGGAAGTCCATCTCCTGCTCTTCTGGAATAGGCTCTTTCTGTACTTTCTGTAGGGAAAAAATAAAGCCAAAGATGAACAGCATATTTGGATTTGGAAAAAGGTTAGTACCTACGATAATATTTAAAACAAATTTCTTACCTTCAGAGAGAGGAACGCACCAGATGAGTCAAATGTGCCCATTTCCTCTTCAGCATCCTCCAAGCACCACTCAGGCAAGCTATCCCTGTCATCATCTATGCTTCCACTGCCAGAGCGCACCCTTCGGTAACCCCGTTCATCATCCCGATCTCGAAAATCAAACTCAAACCTTCGCCGACGTTCCATGTGTTCCCGCCAGCCTGCAGAACGAGGGCCATCTGGGATGAGGAGGAGGACACAAACCTTAGAGAAGTTTATGACAATATTCCAAAGAGAAAACCATGGACAGGAAACAAAGGAGAAAACTACAACTGACAGCTAATGCAAATGGATCAACCTATAGAGAGAAAAGTAGGAAATGAAGAAAACAAAAGGAAGCTCAAAGTTCACTATTATATTCTATGTACCCTCAGTAAGTGACAACAGTAGTTATCTTGATAAACTACCATCACAACATACCCTAAAGCTTTTAAAGATAAACTTAAAGGAAACCACTTTTAAAGGACAGTTCTTCAAAGTATCTACTTTTAATAAGCTCTAGAACTGAATGTCTGACTGAAATGGTGATCAGTCATTCATGCGGCCCACTCCTAGCCTAGACTTAGGCACTGGATATCCTTCCATCCTGAGCCCATGCATGCTCTCCCTTTGGTAAGTCTTAAATCATTTTCTTTCTTCTGATGAAAATATCATTCTTTATGGATAAGATCAGCCCCCTTGATAATATAACAATATCCACAACATGATGCTATTATGTCAGTTCTTAATACCAGGCTAATCATGCCCACCAACTAGCCTCAGGATCCCATTGGTAATTCTGATTCCTCCCCACTTCCCAAAACAGTCATGAAATTACAGCACCGACATGTCATATCTGGCCCACTATCCCAATTATACAGTTTATGAAACAAAACCTCTGACAGCAGAAGTAACCTGCATAACAAAGAAACTGGAATCCAATCCTGCATCCTCTACTGCTCTTTCCAGAGTAACAGGCTTACTTTCCTTTCCCTTTTCTCTCATCTCTTAACTCTCTCTAGGGAGTTTTAATTTCTGTGGAATACCCCCAGGGACATTCCTAAATCTACCCTTGCATATTATTTAGAACATCTACTTTCCAACAGAAAACAACTGTCCAAGAAGAAAAGATCTAAGTAAAAAAAAACAAAGAAAAAACAGGTGGGGGGGAGTCCTCTTGTTAATACTGACAAATTTGAATCTAAGAGAGTCTTAAAAAGAGATGCAAGTTTTATCCTATTATGATTTTATATCCTTGACTGCTTTCTCCGAGGGAGATACGCAAAAAAAAAAGGAGGTCAAAGTTAAATGTTACTGTACTCTTGAGGCCCAATTTGCTAAAACCTGTGATCTAAAAATCAAACTGAAAACCAAAGGGCAAAACGTTAAAATATCAAATACAGGTAGCATCTTATAAGACTCTTAATGTGAAAGTGTTCCTCACTCAGGCATGTGTAACTCTTTGTGACTCCATGGACTGTAGCCCACCAGGTCCCTCTGTTAATGGAATTCTCCAGGCAAGGATACTGACTGGAGTGGGTTGCCATTTCCTTCTCCAGGGGATTTTCTGCAACAACCAGGGATCGAACCCAGGTCTTCTGCACTGCAGGCAGATTCTTTTTTTTACTGTCTGAGCCACCAGGTAAGTCTCATAAGTCACTTACAAAAAGGGAAGAAAACTTTATTCTCCCGCTTCCCACACTTTACTTACAACAACAAAACACAATTTATTGCCTCCTATGAAAATGAAGGAGTTTTATAACCAGATTGTCTAAATGTAAACTAGAGCCATTATCCCAAAGAAGTATTCATGATCAAAAGCTGAATTCCAGAGCGCACTGTCTGCTGCTCTCGTTTCTAAGCATGCACTGCGATAGGGATCTATCCTCCTAGGCATGAGGCTCGTGTTTCCCTCTGAGTTTCCTAAGCTCACCTCCCGGAGCGGGTGCTCTGCTGTCCTTAATGCTCCCAACTCCATACGTTCCCAGCTGTGAGATGTACTTTAATAAAACTACACCCTATAACTGTTTTGTTGTCTTAAATAGTTAATAAAATTTTATTCATGAAACTAAATGTAGCAGATAAGGCACATCTATAGCTTATTAAGACTGACCACTGCTTTATAGACCTTAAATCTGAACTAAATTATGATACTATTTTCTTAAGTCAAAATCACTGTATTTAAAATTTGAATCAAATCTAATAAAAGATTAATTAAAATGTTAAGATAGTAACTAATAACTGATATAATCAGACTTGCTTTTAATATGCTTGGTT
>SJYQ01095287.1:388056-489806 GCA_006410935.1 Redunca redunca
GATTTTTTTTAATGCATATTTACACTGTTCAGCCCCCATATATCTTTATATCACACAAACTGTCTTTTTAAAATAAATGGTAATCCATTCTTTTAATAAAGAACTGGAAAATTACCAAGTTGATGACAAAACTGAAGTGAAAGTCAAATTTCACTGGAAAGAAAGACTTACAAAAGATAGGGGACAGAAAAAGAGACAATATATATCCAAAATCTAAGCTCTTGGGTGAGGTGGTAAGTGGCAGAATATAACACTAATGTTTTACTTTTAACTCACTTTAATAGAATGAACATTAGACGTTCGGGCTCAGAAACACTGTTCATCTTCCAAAACATTCACCTTGTTTGTTTTTGATCAGCTGGAATTTTCTTCTCACTCAGCCCAGATCCCGTCCATTCTCTCACTGAATGTTTGTTGGGAACATAGTCTACAAGCCCCTCTGCTTACAGGCAAGCTCAGCACAAAATCCCATAATGCCTGAAGAGAACTATAAGATCTGGTTGCCCAGGACACAGACTGATAAGAACTGCCTAGATAACTGTGATGCAGACAATGCCCACTAATGACAGAAATCTCTCCCAAGAGGCAGCCGGTGAGGAGTTGAGGTAAAAGGATCATGACTCTATCCAATGATTAACTTCACTAAGTTTCCACCTATCCACAACTCCATAAAGGACCCTAAAGACCAGTTATAATGTTTAGTCAGGCCAATGATTTGTTAATCAACTTCTTTTAAGTAAATGAAAACAGTGTTATTAATCAGTTCCGTTCAGTCACTTAGTTGTGTCCGACACTGCGACCCCATGGACGGCACCATGCCAGGCTTCCCTGTCCATCACCAACTCCTGGAGCTTACTCAGACTCACGTCCATCGAGTCGGTGATGCCATCTAACCCATCTCATCCTCTATCGTCCCCTTCTCCTCCTGCCTTCAATCTTTTCCAGCATTACATTATTATATCTTCCTCTATTAAAGTAAGCTTCCTTGGCATACAGTCAGTACATAAAATAATGTTATGCATGTGAAATTCAAAAGACATGTACACACTCTTCGTATGCTTCAGTTCTGCATGACCCAAGATTCAAACTGCAGGGGCATCTGACGATCATGAGGCATGGAATCAGCACTTGGGTAGGGAACGAACTTTGACACAAAGCACCAGTGTCTTCAATTACCAGCATATCTAATGTCAGGAAGAACAGTTTGAAGCCTTCTTAAGAGTCAAACAGAAGAACTTACAAAACCACTAATCATGACTATTTTCTCTCCTTTTTCTAAAGTTAGAGAGACAAAAGGATAAACTTATGCTTATGCTTCTGACCTACGTTTAAAGTTTATTCTTCAAATAAGAAGAAATCACATTTTCAGAACAAAAAAAGAATAAATCCTTTCTTATGCAGGGAAAAAAAAAACTCACTTCAGGGAGAGCACGTATTCCTAAGTAAGCATAAAATTACCACATTAAAAAGCATGCTGAAAAAAGATTCAGAGACTTAGAAAAACCAAATGAAATCCTCTCTCATTTTCAGTTAAGGGCAGGTGCTTTCCATTAAACCACACTGCCCCAGAAAAAGAAAAGTGACTTTTTCTAATCAACTGAACAGGTGTGGGGAATTTTTATGTTAAATGTTTTCTGTGGTAACAAGACTGAGTGTGACAACATAAATATGACTCCTCTCTTTTTTATCGGTTTAGGTTTTCCACTTTATTCTTAAGAATTCCTGCAAAATCCTCGCTTCCTTGGGTCCCCGCGTGCTTCTGCTCAACAGGGTTCTTACCAGGGCTGTGGGGCCGCCACCTTTCTCCATCCCTTCTCGATCCAGCTAGTCGCCAGCCTCCATCTTCATCTTCTCCATTCTGTTCCTCTCTGAAAATACGCCAATTTTCACTCTCTGATCGTATAAATTCATGCTTTCTTCCCACTGACACTGGTCCGCCTTCCTCAAAATTTGGTCTCCCTGTAAAGAAATTGAGTAACCATAAGCCTCAGCCAGCAAGGATTTTGAAAACAGACTTAATTGCTCAAATAAAGCTTTTCTGCAAGTATGTCCCTCTCAGTGTTCAGGCAGTAGAAATAAAATATATGTGGATATATGAGTATATTATTAGACACATTTCTTAAAGCTGAATGTTCAAAGATTGAGCAATTATTTTTTCAAACACAACTAATATGTGCTTTTTTTTAAGTCATGCAGTGAAAAGTAAATCAACCGTCCCCTACACAAGATTCCCCAGAGTAAAACTACCAGCAACAGTTTCTTATAAAGCCTTTCAAAAATTGACCATGGCTATACTTACGCATAGCCTACCCTGGTGGCTCAGAGGTTAAAGCGTCTGCCTGCAATGCGGGAGACCCAGGTTCGATCCCTGGGTCAGGAAGATCCCCCGGAGAAGGAAATGGCAACCCACTCCAGTATTCTTGCCTGGAGAATCCCATGGAGGGAGGAGCCTGGTAGGCTACAGTCCATGGGGTCGCAAAGAGTTGGACCCGACTGAGCTACTTCACTTCACTTCATAGTTACGCATGTATATACAGATTCTTCATTCACATTCTCACACTACCCTCAGACTGTTACATGGACTGCTTTGTACCCTTCCTATTTTCACCTGACAATCCTTCCTTACCAGTATATCCCTTTTTTCTCTAAGTTGTACCATACTTTTAACTATCTGATTTAGTAAATCAACGCATTTAATATCAACTTCTATCAATGATTCTGTCCAAAGTATCAGTAAACTTCAACCTCTCTTTTATTCCAAACAGATTCTAAACTCAGAAATAGGAAGTATAAGCTACAACCTGTCATTTACTCTGGCANATTTACTCTGGCACCCAGGACATTATAGGCATACAACAAGTTGCTTTTGAACAAAATTCAAAGCTAAGTTATGTCTAACTGGATACAACTCAAGAGTTACATTAACAGTAAAAGAGAGACTGTTATACCTAGAAAACTAAATTGGCACTTTCAAAAGACAAGAGAAACCTAAACCATACAAATTTGTTAGTCACTGTAACTATACCACATGTGCTAACATATGTAATTCATAACAAACTATAGAAAATTTCACATTAAAGTATGTGATTGAAAATCTAAAACATACACTGGAATCCTCAGTTTATGAAAGTTACATATTCTTTCAGTGATAATCTCAATTCTTTTCAATAAACCGTATTACAGTGAGAAAAATTGTATATTTGAAAATGAGGAAATTCTGCTCATCCTCTTATATTCCATTTCACGTGTATTAAAGAGTCCTTATTCTGTTTACCCAAACAGTTATTAGGTTGTTATCAAGTACTGTTGTTATCAAGTTTGTTTGGGTTGTTCTATTACACAATAAAATATCTTGGAATTGGGGGGGTACAATTATTTGCTGGGCAAAATCTTATTACTATAGGCAGCCTCCAAGACAATTTCTCAACAATTCCTGTCTTCTGATCTTTGTGTAATTACCTCATCTTAAGTGTGGGCTGGACTTACTGACTTGTTCCTAACAAACAGAATCCAGTAGACCTGACTGAGATGTCACTTCTGATACTGAGTTAAAAACTTGCATCTTGGATGCTCTCTCTGAGGGAATCCAGCAGTCCTGCTGTGAGGCAGCCATGTGAGGCCACATGGCAGAGAACTAAGGCTTGCCAACAGCCTTGTCAGTGGGCGTGGAAGTGGATCCAACCCCAATCGAGCCCTGAAATGACTGAAGCTGCACAGAAGACCCAGGCCAGACCTAAGCTGAGAGACGGAGCTAAGCTGCTTCTCCCTGGCCCACAGAGACTGAGAGAATAAATGCTTGCTGTTTTCAGCTACCAAGTTTTGGAGTAACTTGTTACACAGCCATAGTTAACAAAAACACTCATTTAACCGATTTAATCTTTGTAACAATCCTCAGTATTAGAAATTATTTTTCTAATTTTTCAGCTGAGAATATTGAGGATCAAAAAGATAACCCATGGGAACTGTCCAAAATCACATCCCACTGTTTAAATGATGTAACTACAATTCTCATGTTAATCTTCTGACTTATTTAACAAATATTTATTGCACACCAAGTACCAAGTTTTACGAGTTCAACTATAGGTACATTCCACATCTTCCCTTGGGTTAGAAAGGTTAGATGTTCCAAGCTCTCCTGCTAAGAATAAGAAGGGACGAGACATTTTACAAAGCCCACATCTCCCACATCTATTATACGACTTGATGAAAAATACAGCTATACACACAGAAGAAAAATTTAGAACAAAGAAATCCCTAATGTGAATAAACTGGTAAGCAATAGGAAATAACTTTTAACCCATGTAATCTTTCAGTCGCAAGTAATACGTGCCAGGCACACTGGGAATACAAATACCTGATGGACAAGCTGATCAAAACACTCATTTCCATCTACTTTTACACTAAGGCTCTGAAAAGTAATGAAGGCAGCAAAATAAGTGCTGCACCCCCCCTACCCCGCAAAAAACACCCACTAATGACTATGCCAAAGCCTTTAACTGTGTGGATCACAATAAACTGTGGAAAATTCTAAAAGAGATGGGAATACCAGACCACCTGACCTGCCTCTTGAGAAACCTGTATGCAGGTCAGGAACAACAGTTAAAACTGGACATGGAACAAAAGACTGCTTCCAAATAGGAAAAAGAGTACATTAAAGCTGTATATTGTCACCCTGCTTATTTAACTTATATGCAGAGTACATCATGAGAAATGCTGGGCTGGAGGAAGCACAAGCTGGAATCAAGATTGCCAGGAGAAATATCAATAACCTCAGATATGCAGATGATACCACCCTTATGGCAGAAAGTGAAGAAGAACTAAAGAGCCTCTTGATGAAAGTGAAGAGGAGAGTGAAAAAGTTGGCTTAAGGCTCAACATTCAGAAAACTAAGATCATGGGATCTGGTCCCATCTCTTCATGGCAAATAGATGGGGAAACAGTGGAAACAGTGGTTGACTTTATTTTTCTGGACTCCAAGATCACTGCAGATGGTGACTTCAGCCATGAAATTAAATGACACTTACTCCTTGGAAGGAAATTTATGACCAACCTAGACAGCATATTTAAAAAGCAGAGACATTACTTTGGCAACAAAGGTCCATCTAGTCAAGGCTATGGTTTTTCCAATGGTCATGTATGGATGTGAGAGTTGGACTATAAAGAAAGCTGAGCACAGAAGAATGAATGCTTTTGAACTGTGGTGTTGGAGAAGACTCTTGAGAGTCCCTTGGACTGCAAGGAGATCCAACCAGTCCATCCTAAAGGAGATCAGTCCTGGGTGTTCACTGGAAGGACTGATGTTGAAGCTGAAACTGCAATATTTTGGCCACCTGACGTGAAGCGCTGACTCATTTGAAAAGACTCTGATGCTGGGAAAGATTGAGGGCAGGAGGAGAAGGGGAAGATGGAGAATGAGATGGTTGGATGGCATCACTGACACAATGGACATGAGTTTGGGGGAACTCCGGCAGTTGGTGATGGACAGGGAGGCCTGGCATGCTGTGGTTCATGGGACTGCAAAGAGTCGTACACGACTGAGCGACTGAACTGAACTGATGGAAAAATGCTTAACTGATCAAAAACTGGTCACTATAATTTTTTCTAACAAATGGTAAGTTGCAAAAAAAAATATTAAAGATACTAAAAATAAAAATACCAATTCCTCAATCTTAGAAATAAAACTGTACGCACTTAAGGCTAGCTTTTACATAACATTTTTAAAATGTAGTTTCAATCAGTATACCCACTATTTCAAAACCTACTTTTCATTTAAACACCAACTATTTCTCTGTGATCGAGTATCTTTGTTGTTGTTCAGTTGCTAGGTCATGTCCAACTTAGTATGAACAGACATACGCTAGGTTTACCCTGCTGCTGTTGCAGAACTGCCAGGTAATTCCCCACTGGACACTTACTTCATAACTAATTTATTGAGAACTAGATAACTTAGGAAGAGATATCTGTGTGATATGTGTTTTGCTTTTCTGAACCACTTCTTCTGAAAAAAACTTCAAAGAGTAAAATTACTAGGTCAAATGACAGATTTCAGTGACATGCATTTTTCTCCTCCTCAAAAAAAGGTGTAGGTAAAACCACCAGATCACTTAAGATGATCAAAGCTAAGTGATGCTACTACCTCTTTGAAGCTTTTCTAGTTAATGGCTGTAACACAGTATACTAATGTGGCTTAAATATGAGTTTCCAAATCAAAGATTTTTCATATTATTTGCTGTTTTCACCTGCCTGAATTTACATAAACACTAGCCCATTACAGTGAGGGGGTACCTCGTTGTGGTTTTGATTTGAATTTCTCTAATAATTAGAGACATTTAGCATCCTTCCATGTCCTACTGGCCATTTCTGTTTCTTCTTTGGAGAAATGTAAAGCGTCTGCCTGCAATGCAGGAGACCTGGGTTTGATCCCTGGGTCAGGAAGATCCCCTGGAGAAGGCAATGGCACCCCACTCCAGTACTCTCGCCTGGAAAATCCCGTGGACAGAGGAGCCTGGTGGGCTACAGTCCACGGGATGGCAAAGAGTCGGACACGACTGAGCGACCTCACAGTTCAGGTTGTCTAGTTTTGTTGCTGACTGTGTGAGCGGTTTGTATATTCTGGACATTAAGTCCTTGTCACACTGTTTGCAAATATTTTCTCTCATTCTGTACTGCGTCTGACTTCTTTCACTGAACATTACAGGAAATTCACCCACATCGTTACAGAGAACAGAAGCTTGTTCTTTTGCACTGTGATATAGGATTTCATTGTATGAACAATATATTACAATATATTCAGTTCAGTTCAGTCACTCAGTCATGTCTGACTCTTCGTGACCCCATGAGTCGCAGCACACCAGGCCTCCCTGTCCATCACCAACTCCCAGAGTTCACTCAGACTCTCGTCCATCGAGTCCGTGATGCCATCCAGCCATCTCATCCTCTGTCGTCCCCTTCCCCTCCTGCCCCCAATCCCTCCCAGCATCAGAGTCTTTTCCAATGAGTCAACTCTTCCCATGAGGTGGCCAAAGTACTGGAGTTTCAGCTTCAGCATCATATTACCATAATATATTACTCTGATTTTGGTTGTTTCTATTTTTTGGCTATTACAAACTATGCTGTGACAAACATTCTTGAATATGAAATTTGGTAAGCATATGTTTGCATTTCTGTCGGTCTTCACCTAGGAGTGAAACTGCTGGCCATAAGGTATATTCAACTTAGTGCTAAATACTACTCAGTATTTTCCCAAGGAAATAGTACTACTTTATCATTTTTTGTTTGTTTACTCAAACCTCTGGCACATTAAGATGAGGGCTTTCTCCAGGGACAAATATTGATATTAAAAACACAGGATTAAAATAAAGAAGAGACTTAAGACACAACACTTACCCTCCTGGTCCACTGCCCAGGGTAAACAAAAAAGTTGATAGCTTACACACTGACAAAATGTATTGAAATATCTCATACGATCTTCATAGTTACCACAAGGGTTGAATCAAACTTTATCACCTCCATCACTCCCGTGAGGAAAGGGATACCCCTAGGGGGATCTCTCACAGTCACACAGCTGTGCTGTGCTGTACTTAGTCACTCAGTCGTGTCTGACTCTGAGACCCCATGGACTGTAGCCCACCAGGCTCCTCTGTCCATGGGATTCTTCAGGCAAGAATACTAAAGTGGGTTGCCATGACCTCCTCCAGGGGAATCTTCCCAACCCAGGGATGGAACCCAGGTCTCCCCCACTGCAGGTGGATTCGTTATCATCTGAGCTACCAGAGAAGCCCATCGCCCAACTGAGTAGTGACTAAAGCAGAAAGAGAACACAGATGTTCAAACTCCTAATCCAGGGTTTCCTCACAAATTAAACCCATCAGAAGCAGCCAGAGATGCTGCAAAAACTAAAGCAGAAACAGGAAGTTCTAGGATCTAAGTGCAAAGTACTCTTAAAAAAAAAAAAAATAGACATCATGCACAGAAAAGCTTGGGGCTAGGGACTGCCAAGATTCCTAAAGGGTAATCTTCCAGCAGACAAATGATGTCAAAATGTGTACCCCTAAAACAATGTTAAGATCAACCTATATATTAACAATATAACAATTTTACTTGAAATAAGTATCTTGAGGGGAAAAAATGACTTTAAGTACCATCTAATAAAATACATATTTCCAAAATGACCCCATATGCAAAGAATTGCTCTAAAACATGAAAATAAATCCTTTACAACCTAAATGATTACAGCAGATGTCTATTTTTGTAAACCTGGGTGGGAAGTGGGGGGGTTCCAAAGAGAACGTCAACTCTATAATGAGTTAAATAAATACATATTTGTGTATTACTGACACAATTAAATGATAAAGTTGTTCACAGGCAACTCAAAAGAGAGTATCTACCAAAGTTCCTTTAAGGTCTAAAAATTACAGGGCTTCACTGTGACCAGGGCTAAAATGAATGGGGGACGCCCACATGGCCTTTCTCAGCACTGAAGTCTTTCTCCTTCTATAACATCTGCAATATGACAAAGCTGAGTCACCGAATGTTGCAGCTGACTTAACAGATTAACAGATTAACTTGTAAACAAGATGCTTAAAAGTAAACATAATTAAATAACTTAAAAATTGATGCCTGAACCAAATATTCCTAACCAGGGCCAACAAGAGAGCTTGGGGTAGTGAATCCTCAAACTGGAAGTGCATAGCACGCGGGCATGCCTTTGTCTTTTTTCAGGGAAAAGGGTCTAATGTTTCTGCCAGAGTCTCAAAGGTATCTATGACCCCTAAAAGGTAAAGAAATACAGTGGCATTCAATGTGGCAAACATGACAGTTTTATGAGCAAACTGTACTACCTGTAAAAACTGTATATTTTATATTCACTCATCTTCAGGATATACAGAAAGTGCTAAAGTACAATGCACTACATATATAAATACTTTCCCCAAAGGCAGTGGACACTTGTTGGTTCTGCCTTAATGTATTAAGTCTAAATAGGACTCTTCTAAAAATAATATAAAATTAAAATGCAATATTGGTTTTAGTCTGGTCTAATTGAGTAGACTTCCTAAGGAGAAAGAGCAGTAAAAGGGCACCTGTGTGCATGTTTGACTTGCAGCCAGAAATGGTGTTTATGGAAAACTTCAGATGGAGCAAAAGGGCACTCAGCCAACAAAATCTACAGCTGTGAGACTTGGAACTTACAAGTGCCCAAACTCCAAAAGCAAAAGTGGAATTATGGGACAGACTTTGAAGCTTGTTTATGTGCAAATTTTTCTAATAAGTAACTTTGTATTCCTCTATTCAGATACAGATTCTTTGATTAACACTAAAAATATTTCCTAATACCAAAAAAACAGTGAAAGGGAATCCCATCCAGGCGCTGATATTTTCTTTTCCCCCTCAACTGTAAACAAAGCTCAGGGTAACTAGGATGGAGTAGTTTAAAATCTATATCCAGAGATTTGCAATTTTTCTCCCATCCTAACCCCTGAGGGAAAAGACTCTGATGCTGGGAGGAATTGGGAGCAGGAGGAATAGGGGGCAACAGGATGAGATGTCTGGATGGCATCACCGACTTGATGGACGGGAGTTTGAGTGAACTCCGGGAGATGGTGATGGACAGGGAGGCCTGGTGTGCTTCGATTCATGGGGTCGCAAAGAGTCGGACACGACTGAGCGACTGAACTGAACTGAACCCGAGGAGGGTCATCATCTGCTCCAGTGGTTAACACGGTCCTGCAAACACAGCAGTTCCCAGTGGAAGAGAGAGAATGGATGGGCTGCAGTATATGAGACTCTGAAAAAGACCTCATGTGGTCTGAATATGCCCCACAGTCCTATAACTCTTGAGCTCAGTCATCTGCTAGTATATACCCAGACACTGCCTGAAATCTCTGGGGAAGATGATCAGCAGTGGGCGTCAATGCAGAACTGGAAAGAGACCAGGCCTCTTCTAAAGAAAGCGAAGTCCACTATGGAAGAAAGAGCAGTGGGGACTGTGGCTAAAGTTTAAAACTTGTGAAATGACGCAGGTACACAGGCAAGACATTGCACTCCAACCAAAGATTTTGTTGCTTGCAGGTTCAGTGTGGTACAAATATGGATTATATATTGGAATGGTTTAGCCAGAAAGCAAAGCAAACATTCTAGGGATACAGAATTGAATTTATTTAATAAAGAATAATGTACCTGATCTTGGTATCTTTCTTAATCATTATAATTTGCAGGGAAAAAAATTCAATGATAGATACCTAGCACTTATGTTCCTTTCTAGAATGTTTTAGCGCCATCTCCAATTTAAATCATTAGTTCTGTTTCAATAGGAGGGCCCATTTACTTTAGGGTGAAGTTGGTCTAACATCAGTATCAATATTAGTTTCAACTCAGCTAACCTCATTTCAGTGCTATTAAATTCAAACACCAATGAATTTAACTGCTCTAAGGGGAGTGCTAAGCCCCTGAGGAAGCACTCCTGAACAGGTCTATGACTTCCATTCAGTTAGCAACTAAGAATCACTGTTTACAGACCACAGCCGACTTTCAAAGTACAAAATGCAGAAACCAGAATACTTCTTCATTTGAGATGTTTCTTTCTTGACAATCATCTTGTAAATCATTTGTCTCAATATATTACGGAAAGAGGCTTCTAATTTTGGTAAAATCTTTATTATTTTGCTTATTATAACATCTATTCAAGACACATGGCAGATACACTTTCAGTACCTCTTTATGAAAAGGCAGAATTGCGCTGTATTAGCTCTGGTTTCCCTCTGCCACCCCAAGCAGTTACCTGGCAATTGATAGAAAGCATAATTCCTACCAGAACATAGAGAGAAGGTGCATCACAAGTCTCTCCTTGATGCCTTTACCTTCAGAACTAGCTGAAGGTCAAAGTTTCCAGTGCTGTGTCTGAACTTGTGCTGAAATGCTTGGCATTAATAAAACAAAGACGGAATTAATATATTTTTTTAATTGTGGTGGGGGGAAGGAGGAGGAATCTACAAAGGCGGATTTCACCTTCTAAGTAGCATTATATTGGTCTACATTAATAATTTCCCCAGCAGGCTATCCATGACTTCACTTTCAACAATCGCAGCCTTTGTACCTCAGATCCCCTTACATGTGACATTTGATCAAAGTTTTAAAATGAGCAGCTAACGGAGGTGGAGAAAAGTGTTGCTCAGAAAGGCATTATACAAAGCCATCCCACGGCTCATTTGGAGGTTGCTGAATGCTGGATCACAGACATTTCCCAGCTAAACATTATATTTAGACATTAAGTTAAATTTTCTGTATACTGAACACTGTATTCATTGCATGTCATCATACTTTTTCTTAAGTCATGCTTCAATGATGACTGAAGCATGACTTAAGAAACTTTTTCAGTTCTTTTACACCAGTGTGTTTTTAAAGATAAATGCAAGGAACCAACAATTAACTGTATTCTTATTCAAGCTCTCTGTACACAGCCATAAAAAAATAAAAAAGTCTGCCTCCTTACCCCTCCCCAAAAGATTTCAGGTAACAGAATTAACCTATATTACTAGTTCCAGAATTAACGGTAGTCATTCTGATGAGATGGGATATGAAAAGAATACTAATAAAATCAATTCATTAACTTATACCTAAAAGTCCTTATCCAAGGAAATGTTCTCCAAAGAAATGGAGGAAAAAAAGATTAGTAAAGGAAACTTCTCACACTTCAACATGCTATATAAGGAAAGACGGCTAAAAGGAAATCTTGCAGGGAATTTTATCCCTTTGAACTTTTAAATAAACTCTTAAGTAAGATTATGCAAACTTACTAAAGCCCGGTCCTGATTAGAGGGAAAAAATGCACCCCTTCTCCAAGTCAGTTCTGGAGGCTTTCTCCAGAGTTGTGTTGAGTAAAGAAAGACCTCCTAACAAACCAGCATTCTTTTCCACATGATCAGAGCTAATTGGCCCCCCTGCAGACTAAGTGACCAATCACATCAGCTTCAGCTGAAACCAGCCCCCACGACATTATAAACAGAGGAATGTGAACTGTAAACCCAGTCCAAGAAGAGAACCTACAAACTGGACTTGTAGATTAAAATTACCTTATCAAAAAGACAGACTGAAAGTTTCCTCAAGACCTGCCTCTGTATATAGGCTGACCCAGCAAAAGAACTGGTGAGTACCTGCGATAATATTCAATCCTATTTCTTTCCTTAAGGGAAACAGAGAAAAAAACTGACTGACAAATAGGGACAGAACTAGATATTGCCAATAGTTTTAAAACAAAGACATTACCTATAAGGGCATACATTCCTTATTCTTTTACCTTAAATTTTAGAAACAAAGTTAACAGTCTTATTGAAAGCATTATTGAAAATTTTCTTGTTTTACTAAATGTGTACTAATTCTGCATTATAATACAGAACTGAGAAAAGAAAAATCCGAGAAAAAATTCAGTGGCTTTCAAAAAAAAAATCTTTTTCTTCTGGATAGGATTAAAGAAACCAAAAATGAGCATTAAAAAAAAAAAAAAACAAAAAAATTATTTTTATCTTTTTAACCCATAGGAAAAATAATGAGTGTCCTAATTTCTTTTTAAGCATGAAATTATTGCTGAAATATGTACTTTTACAAATAAGAAATTAAAATATAAAAGAATCTCTGAGCTTATATAACAGAATTAGAACTCACACTGTTTGTCCCAATTATGGGAGGGCAGGAGAGATGATTAGGACTCTCTCTACAGTCTTAAAAGTTTTTCCACTAGAAGTGAGCAAATATATGGTAATACTTTAATCATGTAACAACTGTAGTTACTTATATCTAACTGTTTAATATGAACTGCACAACTACATTAAAACATGACAATAAAAGCTTTGATGCTACAACCTGAGTAGAATGAGTTCATTATTTTGATGACCAATGAAGCAGCCAAAATCTCATTTTTATAAAGTACAATTTTTTTCCATCAAATGATTTATATGTGGGCAAATATTTTTTGGCCCAGACAGAGAAATACAAGCAAACCATACTGAGCTTCTATTCTATGTTCTACTGGGACCAGTTTACAAGAATTACATAAATACAGACTAAGACAAAAACATTCAAAAAGCACTTGTGTGCCTATAGGGATATAAAAATTACCTTGAAATACAATAGCACAATGTCTGTCCATCAAACACTTTTAAATTTGATGGAAAGAAAATCTACATATATTAGGCAACAATAATTTAATGCTTTAAATGTCATACGAGCAGATGTAAAATCATATAGAAAACAATCATACAAGAAACCTGTAAGAGTTGAGGGAATTGGTAGTAAGTTTACAAACATGTAGGATTTTAAATGGGCATGTTATTTAATTCCCTCTTTTCTTTCTCTCTTTAATATAAGGAAACCTGGCCAAGGGGATTGGCTGGCTTGCCCAAACTGACACAGCTATGTAACCAACAGAGCCAGAACCCTGTCAGCTCCATTTCCCACCCTGTCTTCGTTATGCTAAACCACACTGACTACACGAGTCCAAAGAATGGAATTATTCAGGGTAATCTGTTAAGTGGGGATCAAAATCTTTCTTCTCTCAACTACTTTACTTTCCAACACCTCTAAGCAAGATCTAGGACGGTTTTATATATAAAAAGGATAATGCTCCACTGTTTTGATATTAGCCTCTGTTCACAGGCTTTTCTTCGTATTTAGTTACTCAGTTGCAAGAGGAAGAAAAAAATTGAAAAAACCTAGAACAAGAGTGCTACAAAATTTGTAAGCAAGAAGTTACAATCCTGAAAAAAGGCCCAAATTAGAACAATTAATTTTATTAGCTATAATATGTATACAAAGGCTATCTCTTCAGGTATTGAATTTTATAACTTAATGAAGCAGGCTGAAATCAAGAAGAATCACGGACCTTTCCCCTCACAAATTACTGTGACACAATAAACCATCAGTGATTCCTAGTGTGCAGGTCCACAATGGGCATTTGCCAAAACAGGCAGAAAGCAAGAAACAATAAAGGTCAAAGTCACAGACAATGCAAAACCACAGAGCAGTTCATCAACTTGGTGCAGGCAGCCAAGTACCACTCATTGCTATATCCTTCAAGTGTCAGAACATCAGAATGTCTTTTCTTTCATAAAATTACGATGAAAGCAGTAATTTTTAAAATTATTTTCTCATCTGGCAAAATACAAATTTGGCAATGTTTTGTAAGAACTCTTTTCTCCACATTTTAACTCTACTGTTCTGCAGAATCCAAGACTAGACTGTAATAATTCTGATTTTACTAATCTTCAAACCATGCAAGATGTCTTCCTTAATGGAAAATATATTTCTTGTCTATAAAGCACAGGTCTTAGCCTAAGCATTTTTGAAGAATACTCAGTAGGGTTCTTGGAACACTGTGTTATTCACAAAGGCTAATAACTAGGTCAAAATGTCTATTTTCGAGGCAATACAGCACTGACTCTGGTCTGGTATATGGACTGAGCAGAAATTCACTACCACTTACTACTTTTATGATCTTAGGAAATGTACTGTGCCTCAGCTTCATTACCTATAAAATGTCATTAATAATGGTACTTATTGGTATGAAAGTTAAGAAACTTTGGGCTTCCCAGGTGACTCAGTGGTAAAGAACCTGCCTGCCAATGCAGGAGACATAAGAGACATTAGTTCCATCTCTGGGTCAGGAAGATCCCCTGGAGGAGGAAATGGTAACCCACTCCCGTATTTTTGCCTGAAGAATCCCATTGACCGAGGAGCCTGGCGGGCAACAGTCCATGGGATCACCAAGTGTCGGACACGACCAAGCACACATGCAGGCATAAGAAACAATATTAATACCAATAAAGCAAGAATAGCCCAAGAAGTTACTCTGTTACTCTGTGAAGCTATTGGCTTCACATGAGTCAATACAGGTGAAGTGTTTGGTATGATTCCTGGCACATAATCAACAATCTACATTAGCTAATCCAATTAATCATTATTGATGTAAAAATCATGCATAAAGCTAACAGTGATTTAAAATGGACACTTGAGACATTTTTGGGGACAGGAAGAACATCTACTAAAGGTGCTAAAAATTAGGCTGTCAAAGACTGTCTTGTGAATGCAGTATCAATTATCTTGAGAAGACTTTTATCTCGCCAAACTCTCTAAATTAGGCAGCTTCTTCGAGTTTTTAAAAACAAAACAAAAAGCCAACTGTAAAGTTAGCCAGACTTGGAAAATAATCCATATGCCCTGTGAAAGTTTTGACCCTCAGTTTTCTCACCTGAAAAGTGGGATATGAATGTCTATCTTGCTGAGATTCCAAAGAATTAGAGACAATGCAATATGAAATATTTATGAATATTTTGTTATTATCATTATAATTTACAAAAGGGTAGAGATCAGGTCTTCTAAAACATCAAAAAATCTAATAAAATGAGTCATTAAATAGTGTGCCAAGAAAAAAAAATAAACACTAAATAAAACAATAACGAAAACTTGTTAGGATAATAAATTATAAGACATTAAGGCCCTAAGATTTTTTAAATTTATAATATGAAACTGAAATGACCATCTAATCTAAATAAATTTAACAGTCAACCCAGTGTTCCATCAGCAACTCAAATCTAAAGAAAATATAAGAGAATGTCTCTAATATCAGCAATAAATATTAAATCAGCCTTAGGACAAAAGGGAAAGTATCTACCCAGCTGCTAAGGTCCAATTCCAACATGGGAAGGCAGTCTCCAAAACCCCAAAGTTCCTAAACAGAGGAGAGTCCAGCAAACTCAAGCAATAGCCTAGCTCCACACGCCTCCAGTTACCTTCTTAAACATTGCTGTCATTCAAAAGGGAGGAAGGTGATACGCAACCCTTCCAAGGGCATCTACTTCTGAAGGTAGAAGCCTCAGAAAAGAGAGTCACATATAAACCCCAAGTACTGGACTGAGGCAGAGAAGAAAGGAGCACTCAAGGGAAGCAAAGTCCTATCTCCTGTCCTGTTCCTGGCTGCCTCTGCCTAAGTCCTCTGCACCTCTGTCATATGCAAGGATGGTCACATGGAAAGCACATGTTAGATTTCTATGTACCACACAGAGAAAACATAAACTCAGCTGAAAACTGACTACAGCTAAAAGCTAGTTTTACAAATATGTTTTAAAAACTGCCATTTGATGCCTTAATGATTATTTTAGTTCACTGAACTTGAAGCTTTTTCTACTGGTTCATTTACTTTCAAAATTAATATTACCTTGGAATCTCCACCTGGAGTTTTTTATTTTGGGTAGAGAGAAAATTATTTACTATCTAGTCAGAATCTAGAATATTCAAAAGGGTGGCAATCCACCAGCCACAGAAGGAAAGCCTCCATGAAAATGGCCACAAAGTAACAAAAACAAATAAAATCTAATTGCAAAACTTTCAATAGGCTAATTATAAAGCATACAATAGAACTACAGATCTCTAAAAGCTTAATCTTATCCTAGCACTAAGTTTGGCTTCAAAACATTTTCAGTCAGCTAAACACTACACTCTGAATGATTTCTATTTTAAAAAGTAACAGATATTTAACATTCCTTTTCATTATTCAGTTATAAGCTATTAATTAATTATGAAAAGTTATTTACACATAATGTTTAGTCAAATCAATACATACTTGAAGCCTGGACTTGTGCAAGAAAAATACAAAAGTGTCAAAAAAGACATGAATGGTAACCCCAGCCCTCAGCAATTTTTTAAAATGCCAAACAATACTTTTAACAGTCCTTGAAGGAACCAGTAAGAGATATCTCAAGGCAATCCATGATTAGCTACCAAACAAATGACTGAGTAAATGCTCCCTTGTGTGAAAACAGAAACAGCTATCAGACTGGGAAAGCCTGCCTGGTAGTCGAGGAAGCATTCCAAAAAAAAATATAAAACCAAGTCTCAAAATTTAAATAATATTAACTATGGAACAGTTTAGGGTTTACTAATGCACTCTCGATTTCAGAGCATCACAGCCTGAGATGGATGGCAGTCACTGCAAAGTTATTGCTCCTCTCCTGACTCAGAGGCACCGGAGGATGGTTACCAAGGATGGTCACAGCACGCTTCAAATGGATGGTGCTCAAACAGGTCTTGTGTATCTTCGGGACGCCTGGGGAATCCTAATGGACATGCGCTGGCGCTGGATGATGCTGGTCTTCTCTGCCTCTTTTGTCATCCACTGGCTTGTCTTTGCAGTGCTCTGGTATGTTCTAGCTGAGATGAATGGTGACCTGGGACTAGATCATGACGCCCCACCTGAAAACCACACTATCTGCGTCAAGTACATCACCAGCTTCACAGCGGCATTCTCTTTCTCCCTGGAGACACAGCTCACAATTGGTTACGGCACCATGTTCCCCAGTGGTGATTGTCCAAGTGCAATCGCCCTCCTTGCTGTACAAATGCTCCTAGGCCTCATGCTAGAGGCTTTTATCACAGGTAATTGTTTTTGTTCTTTAAAAAAGCATAGGAATGTTTTAGAATGGGTATAGTCAGTTATAAGTGATCATATTCCAGAATAATTTATTTGCATTATTAACAAGTAATGCCTGAGACTAGAAAAGAGTCTTGGGTCAAACAATTTGAGAAATTTTTTAAAATTTGACTCTATATTTAAATTTTACCTAACTTAAGAAAAAAGGGATCATTATGACAGTAGCCAAAAATATATGAACAAAAAAATCTAAAAGGAATTTTTCAAAGGAGCTGAATATTTTCTTGAATAACTGAATAAATGTGTTCAATGCATATTATGACAGTCATTTTACCTAACACAGGAATTTGATTTTTTTTTTGTTAACCAAATGCTAGAATGTTCTCCTGAATTCATCTTTTCAACATTTACTCAATACTAGTGAGCCCAGAGTACCACAGTCAGTACTGCATGATAAAGAACAAGAATACACATCCTTAGCAAGAAGAAAAGAAAAAATACACATATATATTTGGTTTCCTTTTTATGTATTTTACTTTAATGCACTTAAAGCATAATTTTGATAAGAGATCCATAGACCTCACCAGCCTGCCAACATCTGAGGCACAGGAGTAGTTAAGAAACCCTGATCTAGAGTTGGGGGCAGGGGGTTGGGGTGGGGAGGAGGATGGACTTGAAGCACACACTCAAATCACCTGAGAACCAAGAGCCTTTTTAAAAGAAAAAAGGCTTTGTATAAATTTCAAAGTTAAAAGTTCTTCAATGGACCACTTGTTCTACTGGTCCCTTCCCTACCCCCAATCATTCTACTATGAATCTAATCTCTATTTCAACTAGAAGTAATCTGGTGGCAACTAAATTGCATTTATTTTCTGTTACCTTTTTTTTTAAAAGCAGGGGTAGGAATATAGGCAATGACCACTCTCTGAACTCATAACAAACTTAAAGTTTTACATTTCTACGTGACAAATGAATCTTCCTTATCCATTTTGAAATCAGTTTTAAAATAAGAATATATGTACTGTTTTGAAAAACTCTTCAGGCTAATGAGAAATTATCAGTAAGTTGAATTCCTGAATTATTTGGCAGGCACGACACTAAGAAATGTATAACAATTTGCTAGATCCTTGTCATTCAGAAAAGGTAATGACATTTCTAGTGTTCGTTCTAAAAAAAAATTCAATGGTTTCTAATTTAGGTGCCTTTGTGGCGAAGATTGCCCGGCCAAAAAATCGAGCTTTCTCAATTCGCTTTACTGACTTAGCAGTAGTAGCTCACATAGATGGCAAACCTAATCTCATTTTCCAAGTGGCCAACACTCGACCTAGCCCTCTAACCAATGTTCGGGTCTCAGCTGTACTCTATCAGGAACAAGAAAACGGCAAACTCTACCAGACCAGTGTGGACTTTCACCTTGATGGCATCAGTTCTGAGGAGTGTCCATTCTTTATCTTTCCACTCACCTACTACCACTCTATTATACCATCAAGTCCTCTGGCTACTCTGCTCCAGCATGAAAATCCTCCCCACTTTGAATTAGTTGTGTTCCTTTCAGCAATGCAGGAAGGCACTGGAGAAACGTGCCAGAGGAGGACATCCTACCTGCCCTCCGAGATCATGTTACATCACTGTTTTGCATCTCTGTTGGCCCGAGGCTCCAAAGGTGAGTATCAAATCAAGATGGAGAATTTTGACAAGACTATTCCTGAATTTCAAACTCCTCTGGTCTCCAAGAGCCCAAACAGGACTGACCTGGATATCCACATCAACGGACAAAGCATTGACAATTTTCAGATCTCTGAAACAGGACTGATAGAGTAAGAAGTATCTATTTCAGCACCCTATTTTCTAATGTATTAAATACACTCAGCCAGTTATGCAGCTATTTTTCCTTCATCATATCTCATGTTTTCTTTTTCCAATGCTGATTACATCATGGTGATCAAGCCTCCACCCATTAAAAAAATGGCTGAGCTAACAATATATGTTGTGGAAATATAACATTATACAAAGTTTCTCTCTGTGGTTATCTGCTGAAATCAATGCACGTGAAGGTAACAGATTATGTATAATAACAGAAATGCTGTTGGTGAGTTTGTATGAATGTGCTATGATACCAGTAATGAAGGTAAAAGGGACACACTTGACACAGCTCAACTCTAGGTAAATCAGTTATAAATTTTTCATTTTCATCTGCCAGTTGGAACAACAGTCTAGTTTCAAACCCTAGCTCCCTGGGTAGAATGATGATTTCATAATATTTAGTGAACATCCTTTTAAAACTGCTACTTTTGTCAAGACAACAAAGATCATTCCTTTGGTTCCTTATAAAACCAAACTGGGGTAAGTATTACCCCCTTAACTTTTAACAGCTAAGAACAAATATTCACAAGAAAACAGCAAAAAGTAGATTTAACCATAACTGTAAAATCATTTGGGCATGACACTCAAACACACTCACATATTCATGTATTTGTGGCAGAAAATGATCAGAGCAAGTAACATAAGCACTAGCCTGATGGAAATTGCAGGGTGGTATTAGGCAAAGAGATGCAAAATTTTATCCACTTAAAGCTATTGTGCACATTAATCAAATAGTGATTTAAAAATTACAACTATTCACCTGAATGACTTCCGACCAAAGTAAAAACTTTACCTTTCTACTTAGGATCCATTCAATGGTATAAAAACCTCATAGATGCAAACATATTTATGTTTTTGTAGATAAAAAGGTTTACATATAATTTAACTCAGGGAAAAAACCTCCACTAGAAAAAGCAAAAAATAATTAGGCAATGAAGCATTTTCAAACCCAAATTCCTGTTTCAAACTTCAAATAGTTTTTTCTATAAACACAAAATGAGTGTTTATTCACCAGTAGGAGGTTGGACTAGATGAACTCTATTATTTCTTTCCAAATCTAATACTCCATGAAAATTATGCTTTCTCTGCTATTTTAATTTTACATGTACGAGGATGAACTCTTTCCCTTACCTCTGGTTTAACTTAAGGCTATCTTTGTATACTTGTCATTTCCATTTAAAAAAAAGAAAAATCAAACTGTCCTCAACCAAAACAAGACCCCAAAATGTCACCCTATCAGATTTCAAACAGCTTTGTTGCTGCTCTTCTGAAATCTCCCTTATCCAGTCCTATGCGGGCAAAGGGAAAGACGAACCCTCCCCACTGGTGATGACCCACACAGGAATCATTTCTTGAAATAAATACTAGACAGTAAAGGCAAGCAGTTGTGAAAAGCAGGGCACAGCAGCAAGTCACGTTTTCCTATTCTTTGACCAAAAGGAGAAAAAAATAAAGAACTCTGATGTGGTCTAAGACTGATAATAGCAAAGTATATCAAGGACACAGAAACTTAATTATTGAGAACTTTTGCAGTTTAAAAACCTTAGCCATTCTTAAATACTAGCTAGACAGTTTATTTTCCAACCCAAGACTGCTGTAACAGATAAGACAGCAGGAATTCTTATTTCTATAATAAAGTAACAAAATTCACCTAACCTGTGAAAATAAAGTAGTATTTGAGATTTACATGGTATGTTTTCTCCTAAGAGCGTCACATCTCTTACACAGGTCACACAGAGAGGATGCCCAAAGTGGCATAACTAGGAAGTGGACAGGCTTGACTGGGCTCTCAGTCTCAATACAGATGCAGGACCTTCTCCATTCAAGCCAAAGGAATCTCCTACCATACTATTTATACATAAATTTTGCATCTGAAAATTAGATATGACTTTTCCTAGACACATACGCACCAGCCCCCCAAAAAACTCTGTTGGTATACTAAGGCTATTTAATGACAGCTAAAAAAATGCAATCAAATATTTTTGTCTAGGAGACTGAAAGCTTCTGAGGGAATGATTCTTTCACTTCAAAGAATCACATCTTCTGTGTTAAGGGGATTAAGTTTTCTGCAAAGGCCCCATTATCCTTTCAGGTGAATGGACTGCAAACTGAAAGAGGGGAAATTTACTAGAAAGTGGGACCAGCAGCTCTGACTCTTGGCTCTATTGCTCACTTACCTGAGCCACCTGGGAAATTAGTGACAGTATCTCAGATACATGATCCTGGAGACCACAGTGTCTCGGATACATGATCCAGGAGACCACAATGGAATGATGTTAAAAATGCTTGTGGAAACCAATACAGATAGCGTAACAGTCCCAATAAACTGAAGACAAGTAGACACCAAAAACCATAAAGCCCACTTTAATATGTGTGCGGTCGCTGTGCTGGTTGCTCAGCTGCGTCCTACTCTTCTGATCCCATGGACTGTAGCCCACCAGGCTCCTCTGTCAATGGAATTCTCAAGGCAAGAATAGTGGAAAGGGTAAGCCATTTCCTTCAACAGGGGATATTCCCGACCCAGGGATCAAGCTTGGGTATCCTGCATTGCAGGTGGTTTTTTTTTTACTATCTGAGCCACCAGGAAGCACCTTATATATGTACAAGCCCTTGTTACCAACTGCCAGCAACAACCTAACAGCCAAAAAGTGCTATGCCTGCTTCAAAGTATTTCAGAATGCAATGAGTCGAACCTTTCTGTACCACCTAGATTTTACTTTAATGATCTTTTAATTCCATCCTCACAGAATCATTACTATGAGATGATTCCTAATGAACAGAAATTATAATTTGAGTATTACAGGGCTTTTTCTGCCTCTACATTCTCCTGTGGGTATTCACAAAGGTCATGTACAATTCTTACCCACATGTTTCTAATTCTACCCATTTCTCCACACATAAGCAGCAAATACATGATAAGAACAGTCTCTAATTTTAAAAAGAACAAATCATTCTGGAACTTTCAGTATTTAAATTATCTTAAATTGCTGTCAAATGGTATTTCACAACTGATCAGTATGTCAGTGTGTCTCAACAAACTAGTCAAGTACTGCTATTCTGGTGGACTGTAAGACATAACAGGAGCAACTTTTTTTTTTTTTTTAATTTACAACATTTTCAACAAAAGTGGATTACTTATAAAAGTTCAGAATTATTAGAAGTGAACATCTTATTAAAAAGCATTCAATAAAGCCACTATAAAATATTTTTATAGACCTAATGTGAAAATTGCCCTTTAAGAAAGACTGTCATTTATCAAAAAGACCAGATGAATAAATGCCTAAAGTAAAAACTGTCACAGTTTTAGCCTTTGCTCTCAGATATAAAAGCAAACCTTCTAGCATTTTCTCTATTTCTTCTCAGCTGGGAGAGGCACTGGAAAAGGAGTAAATAGGCTGCTTCCTAACTTGAAATTTCAGTTCATAAGGTAGCCTTAATAAAGACTATGTCTTGCAGAGAATACACAGACCTAAAAAGTTGAACCAAGTAAATCCTAATGGTTGTATTTATTATCCTTGGTTTCATGCAATACAGCCCTCAAATAACCATGAACTCTAAATGCAAGCAATGTTACAACCCCATCTACTGGAGAGATGCAAGTAACTGAGTCAATTTTTAATCAAAGTATCTTTTGTGAGCCTTGTTAAGAACTAATGCCATGGAAATCCATATAAAAATACTTCAAAACAGTAAGAAAGTCTTACCTACATCTTTTCGTCCTGGTTTGTCAAAACGTCTGTCACCCCTAGAAAAGGTTAAAATTAAGTTTCAAAAAAAACATGAGAGTAATACAAAGACTTCCCATCCATGACACCCACTTTCCTATCTTTAACAACATTTCCTTTTCAAATTATAAAACAAATATATGGTTTTGCCTAACATTTGGAAAACAGAGAAAAGCACAAATATGAAAGCAAAATGTCCAATGTCTCACCTACCAAAAGCTAGCTTCTACAGACCGAGAAACTTTTTTTTTTATTAGGTACATTTCTAATTAAATTCATGTTTTACTTTAGGTATCTGCTGTACAGAGCTTTATATACTGTTTTCAGAATGTGTTTTTACACATGATTAAATATTCTCAAACTCTTCCTCACTTTTATGGACAAGGCTTCCTTGGTGACTCAGAGGTGAAGAATCCACCTGCCCATGCAGGAGACACAGGTTTGAGCCCTGGGTTGGGAAGATCCCCTGGAGGAGAAAATGGCAACCCACTCTGGTATTTTTGCTTGGGAACTCCCATGGAAAGAGGCTGGTTGGGCTACAGTTCATCGGGTCAGGAAAGAGTAAGACATGACCCAGTGACCAAATAACAACTGTGTGGATATGCCATTATATAAGAAACCACATTGAAATTAAGTTGTTTGGCTTATTTCCTATTGTTCTATATTATAAATACTATCACATGGACATTTTGTATATTATCTGTGCAGCTGCCTTTGTTCATCTTTAAAGACTTCATATAAAGTCACAAGCAATATAGAGAAGATGCTTCGATTAACAGCAACAAACAGTAAAAGGAAAATGCTTCTCACTGAGTACTAATCAAATAGCATATCTAAATAACTATTAAATATCCATGCAGGGACAAAAATATTAATGTATTTATCTAGAATGCTTCTTCCTTTAAATAAGGATCATTTAAACACTTCTAACATAACTCTTATTTAATTAGTAGCATTTTTTGAGAAGTGCAGCTCTGTAACTATACAAAGAGCCTTCTCCTCTGCAGAAAGCAGAGAAGAAATGCTTTTGCCCCAAGACGTGACTCCTCCAGTTACCTTTCCTCCCAGCTCTGTGACCTGTGCATCTCCCTTCCGCCTCCTCGGCCAAACACCCCCTCTACTTCATCAAAGCTTCTTTGGTAGAAACCACATTCGCCTCTGCCTCTGCCTGAAAACAACAACACAGAGAAAATGATGGTCAGATGTCAACATCTGGCACAAGCTGAACACCAAACATTCATCTCTGAAGTGCTGTCTACATACAAAGCAGGATATCTACATTTAATATTTAGCAAGGCCCACTGAATCTTTACCAGTGAGACCAATAACGGCAATGACAGCAGTGAAGTAGCCAGACCAGAGGAGGATTAAAAAAAAAAAACTGTGTAAGAGTACCAGTTCCAGTCCTGAACAAGAAACAGTATCAACATCAAGCTCCTTAACAGAAAACTCAATAGTGAAATTCTAAGATCAAGAAACCATTATGACAAATCAAACCTTCTATTGGTTTATTTTCAATAAAAATGGAAAATGTGAGGAGTTTGAGAAGAGAGCAGACAAAGTAAAAAACTAGGCATAAATGTTAATCTCTTTAACTCCAGAGAAAGGATAATTTAATAGGGTCAACTAAACTATCAATTTTGTGAACTAACTTCTTAAAGAATATTCCACACCAACCAAAGGCACTCTTTCCCATTTGCGCAAATCTTGGAGAAAACTATCAGGCAGCACTAAATTCAAACCACAGAGCTGGTAAGAAAGTGTGCATGTAGGAATTTACAGAGGCTCCAGTGGCTCAAATGCACACTGGCCTGTACTGATGGCAATCTGATTACATTTATCAAATGTGACTCAACATTCTAATCAGAATTTATCCTAACAGAAAGACTTGCACAAATATGCAAATATATTGTTGTGCAAATTTTTGAAAAAAAGAAACATAAATCAGTAAAGGACTGGCTAAGTAAATTTTGATCAAACAGTTCAGTAGAATACTAGCAAGCCACAAAAGATAAAATACTGTCATTAAAAGGAATCTACATTATTCTGCTGAATGACTAAAGCAGGCCAAAGAGCAATACATTAAAAAAAAATTACAATGTATAAATGATATGACTGCATAGTTAGGATCAAGAAGGATATAAACCCAAATGCTGCATCTGGGGGCCGAAGGCAATATGCACTTTCAGCTTTATATTTCCTGTGTACTGTGAGGATTTCCCAAATAATGTGCGCCATTTGTATCCAACACACAAGCTGAAAACGGGGGAGGCGGGTAATAGTTGTGCCTAGGCATGTTATTTATACCTAGATAAAATCTTAGCCATTATCCCCAACTCACCTCTCCAACACTAAAAAACACCACCCAAGGAAAAATGATGAATCTTGAGTAAAGGAATGAATGCATTCCAAAGCTAAATACAACTGAGTTAAATAACTGTTTCAAATATCCATACAGTATTTTTACTTTCTAGCATCACTTATCAAGAATTGACTCAGAATACAATTATACTTCTGTATGATCTTATGATGGAATACAAGAATAATGCATAATTTTATGTATGTATCACAGAACAATGATACCTTCTTTAGTCTAAGTATCAATATCTTCATCTGTAAAATGGAAGTGAGGACTAGAGTTGAACTACATTAATCTTAAAGTTACCTTCCAGTTGTATAAACTTAACTTCAACTTAATGTACAGTTTTGTACCTCTATCCTTAGGAAATACATATGTATTATTTAAGATCTATCTTAAAACAGTCTGATACAAACTGTTAAATAACACTGTGGTGATATTTACAAAGATATTTTTAGGGACAAAGAAAAAAGTCCCCTGTCCTTTTAGAGAACAATTTTGTCAAGAAAACCATTAAGCACATAGCACCCTGAAAAAGTATTTTATTCTGGAAACATGTGAACATGAAAAACAGTGTTCAAAATTTGCCAGAAAAATAAGCAAACCACAAAATATTTCCTGCCAGTTATGACTAGCATTGGCACTGGTCCTCCTTATGAGCCCAAAGCTTTATAAGTGGGCACAAAAAAATCTGATTCTAGAGCTTTCCAGCTTGTAAAACGTAAGGAACACTCTTCAAAGTGCAAGGCCCATAATCACCTATAAAAGTAGATCCCATATGAGGAGAAGCAAGTAAATATAACATGGAGAAATCTTTCATAAAGTTAAATTTAAATGACTGTCCTAATCTCTGAGATTTCACCCTCTTCTTTGGGGGGATTAAAATATACCTCCTTTAATAATGAGGAAGACAGTGGCTGACAATTGTATAGATACGCTTTATTTTTAAACATCTTCACCAGATAAAATAAAAAAATGACAAATTCAAGTTGTTCCCCTGTTCATTTATTTAAATGTTACTGCTTCATGATATTCAGAAGTATGAAAGTCAGTTGATTTTCAAAACAAACTTCTCTCAAGCTGGAAACAGCCAGGGCAATCATCTGATGTCAGGTCTGCCCGTGCCAAAAAAAAAAAAAACCTACACTAATCACTATTTATTTAACCAACAGGTTAAAATTAAGCAGTAACTGAAGAAAACAAAACCACAGATTAAAGGTCTCATGAAACCAGTAAGAATCACAGTTGGGACAATGGTGTCAGAAGTATTTCTCACTAAGTCACTTCATTCATTTAACTAGTTTCATGTCATCCATTCATATCAATGTTAATTAAGTCACTGCTTTTATTACAGTATTTATCTTTCATAGAAGTCCCATTTAACTTCTGAATGTAAGAGTTCTATCCTATATGATAACAACGTACACTTCAAACCAGAAGGCAGGAAGAAATTAATCAATGCTTCATCAGTTTCTAGACCTTGAATTTTTTTTAACACTATTTAGAGATTGGTTGGTATTTGCAACACACAACATTGGTGGTCACTTGAGGAACAAAAAACAGCTGCTGTGGGCCACACTTCTTAATTAATAAGACCTCTCACCATCATGCCCTGAAAAGCACTAGAGGAAAAGCTCCCAAAGGCAACCTCTTCTCAGTGAGAGCCCATTGCAGAAAAACCCAGGCAACATCCAAGGAGCAGGCCACAGTCACCCTCAGAACACCATCATCACAGCAGCAAGAAGCACAGATCTCAGACGATTTCTGGACCAACAGAACCTAACTGCGTTTGGGAATCTAAATGGCCTATGGACCTTCTGAAACACACATGCTTAAATCTCACCACCCAGTATATTCTGCTGCAGGTATTATTTCCTGATGAGTTTTACAGATGATTCTAACAACTCTCCAGGTTAAAAACCACCATTCTAGAGACTGACAAATTCAGAAGGAAAACACATGGACAACCTAGTAACAGCACTTGACCTCCAAGTAGAGTTTCAGCTAACCTCTTCATTATTCAGAACAGCTGCCTTCCCGCATTCTGGATGAAACCCCGTCACAGGAATGCACAATTTAATACAGTCTCTATAAAGAGTGGGTATAAATCACTCTATTCATAAAGCATAACTTTAAGAATTTAGATACTCCACATTCATGATCATGCCACCCTGGATGGGGCAATGTGTGGAGGCAATGGCTTCTTCTTTTTGCAGACATCCAATTCTTTCAAAAGCACCTTTTAAAACTGCAAGGTATGTTGAGACTTCTGCTATGATTTAGCCAACTTAGAAGTAAAAGCTCAAATAAATATTTGTATTACAAACATTAAGAATGCCCTTAAGTAGCAGAAGATCAACAAACTCCAAGTAAGGAGAAGATATCAAAGAACAAGTAATATCAATTATTCTCCTAAGAAAAGACAAATCTATAAAATACAAAACTACAGATTATATAAAGGATTGTTGCATAATTTTTTCTTTCTTCTGCACCCTAAAAAGGTCTCGCACTGAGACGGCTTTTACAAAAGCCTCTCTCTGGCTGGGGACACTCCTGGCACATGGCCTTATATGGAGACCTGAGTCACAAGAGCCCTGCAGGGACCTGGGTGCCACTCCAGCAGCCAAGGCACTGCAGGGAGCCCTGGCTCTCACAGCTTAAGGTCCCCCAGGGGTGAGGAACGTGGATCACGAATATCTGCCAAAGAGAATTAGGACCATCCAAAATCATTCACACTCAAGTCTCTAGGCTCAAATCACCCTCTTCTATTCCAAACCAGAGGTTGTGGAGTAGATACACTGAGAAATGGTTCCGAAAACAAATGTTCAGGACATTTACTATGCAGTTAATGTCAAAGGACAGTTCTGGAAAATCAAATATTGAAATATTTTTAAAGTGATTTATTTATTTCCCTCTTCTCTCTCTCCACCATTCCGTTATTACTTTTTTCCCACATGAAAGCTCACCTCGCCCTCGTGAAGAACTTCGACCTCTAGGAGCCCCTACCACCGTTCCTCCTCCTCCTCGTCCTGTCAATCGCAGGACAGCAGCACTATTTACGGACATGGAAAAGTTTCTCTGCCAAAGGAAGAAAAGAAAGAAAGAAAATGGATGAAACAAGATAAAACCGCGTGCTGTTCCTCACCGTCTCCCACAGCGTCTGTAAACCGGCGTCTAATGACTACCAGCGATGAGGGACGATCACCATGTGGCACACTGAGACACTCCACACCTGGTTCCAGCCGGAAACTGTAAACTAGCAGTTCAGATCCACACACATGGACAACCAATGCTCACACCATGTTAGGTCTGTATGACCCAGGAGGAGCAAGATGTGTGTGCATCATTATAATAAACAGAGTACACAGTAAAAGAGATTTGTTTGAAAGGGTTCTTTACAGAAAGGTGGAAATGAGTGGGCGTCGCAAAAGGTCTGAATCAACAACAACAGGATAAAGAAAAAGATATTGATCATTTTGCCTCATTCTGCTCATCAATGTGAATTAGCAACTCCAACTAGTGTTTAATAGAATGACAGGTATCAGGGACAGATGGGGAAAGGCAAAGTAAGAAGTGGGTACTGGAAGAGAATGCTTGAGGAATAAACAAAATCCCAATCACCTGGTCATTAGCCTTCATTTGCTTCCACAGTCAATGTGGAAAAGGGTCAAATATGACAAGAACAGTAGTGGGTGGGCATCCTTCAAACATGAAGAGGGGACACAGGAAGACAGGAGGTCTGGGATTCAAAAATAAGTTTAGTCGATACTTCTGGATAAACAGAACACACAGGGCTTAGGAAAAGGTAAAGCAGGAAGCAATTATAAAAATACTGGGAAATGATCTAAGAAATATCAAAATCCTAGGCATGTGAAACAATTAAATGAGAGTTTTAAACACAAAAACTGTTGGAATACATCTTTACCTGAATACTTTCTATACACTTGGACTTCTCTGATAGCTCAATTGGTAAAGAATCCGCCTGCAGTGCAGGAGACCCCAGTTTGATTCCTGGGATGGGACGATCCACTGGAGAAGGGATAGGCTACCCACTCCAGTATTCTTGAGCTTCCCTTGTGGCTCAGCTGGTAAAGAATCTGCCTGCAACGCAGAAGGCCTGAGTTCGATCCCTGGGTCGGGAAGATGCCCTGAAGGGCAAGGCTACCCACTCCAGTATTCTGGCCTGTAGAATTCCATGGACTGTACGCAGAGCTGGACACAACTGAGCAGCTAAGCACAGCACAGAACCTAAAAGACCTCTGTGCAAAAATGCAGTGGTATGGTACACTGTGGAAAACACAGCTTCAGCATGGCTGCAGCAAGGGTCCTCTGGACAGAGAGACAAGTGAGGCTTAAAGGACACAAATTCGGTAGCAGCTAACTTAATTTCAGGGAAATAAAATTCTGCAATTCAACTACTTCTTTTAAGTCCAAATTGTTTCCACTGTGTTTGGATTCAAAATCAAATGAAATATGATATTCCTATTTTAAAATCAACATGTAATTTTGGTTTGAAAAACTTCTACTTTCATTACTGAATTTCTTGTTTTAATATATGGGTGATTTTCTCCTCATTACCTGTCACTATTTGTCTTTATCAGAACTATATTCAATAGAATTTGTTCAGGTAAACTTTAGAAACTTATTTTTTCCTTTGACTTTTATAGGCATATACAATCAGGTAACTTCAAAACTGAAGACCAAGATGTAATTAATAATGGAAAACTAGAGGCAGATACCAAACTTAATCAATACTTATTTCAAACTGTATTTCAATAAAAATTATTTTTAAGAAAAGCTAGTTGAAACAAATGCATTAATTTATCTCGGGGCACACAGTAAACAGCAGTGTTACTGAATAACTCTCCTGGGATCACAATTAAGCAAGACTGTGAAATCCCAAAATCTAGATTCATGTGTTCTGATACTGGAAAAATAGAAGTCAGTGTTAAATGTACTGTACATGCCAGAATCTGACACAGTTGAATACCTCATAACCAAAGTATTACATGTATGAAACTCAAACGCACCCATCTACAGGGCTCAGGGAAACTCATATGCTTTCTTTCACACATCCTAACACACTGCAGCTGAAAGTGAAAATTGGTATAATCGCTGAAAGGCAATATATATACTTATCAGATACATTTGTCAAAGTATATTTTAATGTCCACACCTTTTGACACAACAATTTCTCTTCTTACACATGTGAAAAATAACATAAGCAGAAAGATTTTAACTGCAGTACTGTTTGTGAAAGCAAAAATGGCAACTGGCTAAGTATCAATCAAAAGGAGCTGATCTAAAAATCACGGCTAACTACACAGGGAATTCTACACAATTTTTTAAAAATACGAGGCAACTCTTACTTACTAGGATTAACCATACAAATTGGCTTCCCCGGTGGCTCACTCAGTAAAGAATCCACCGACAGTGGAGGAGACTGCATGCAACAGAAGAGACTTGGGTGAAAGCTGAGTCGGGAAGATCCCCTGGAGGAGGAGATGGCAACTCATTCTAGTACTCTTGCCTGGGAAATCCCATGGACAGAGGAGCCTGCCAGGCTACAGTTCATGGGGTTGCAAGAGTCGGACCTGACTGAGCTACTACACCAACAGCATCATCATACAAAACTGCTAATATTCAATCATTTCTGATCCAGAAAACCACAATTTCATTCAGTCAGCCTAACAGGCATAGCTGGAGTGAAGTGCATGGAGAGGCTAGACTGCCTAAGAGTGAACTGTGGCTCCTTTACTCAGCTCTGTGCCTCATTTTCCTCACGCATATAATGTGAAAAGGAATCTACTTCGTGGGCTGTTGTAAGCACTTATCACATTAAGCAACAAGTAGTTACAACAGTGATACATCTTAAAAGTTAAATAAATATCCGTCATTATCTCCCAAATAGATGCTTAGGTAAAAACAGTGTAGAACTGTATGCATAGCAGGCGTGCGTGTGCACGTGTGTGCATTTTAAAGAACAGATACAAACGTAGCTGCAGTTGTACTAAATAGCAGCCGTGTGTGTGTGTGTGTGTGTGTGTGTGTGTGTTTTAAAGAACAAACACAAAAGTAGCTGCAGGTGTATTAAATACCCTAGAAAGGGAACATAAGAAAATGAAAATAACAGTTAATTCTGAGGAAGAAAAAAGCCTAGGTCACTCATAGACTTTTCACTGTATATGCTTTGTGAATTTTGCATGTATACACATGTATTATATAATAAAAAAATGTATAAATGAAGTGACTTTCTTTCATGTAAAATAAATAAAAATACAACAATCTGGTAGCAGTTACTTAAATTATAAGCATAATATATAGAGCTTTATTGACTATGCCAAAGCCTCTGACTGTGTGGATCACAATAAACTGTGGAAAATTCTGAAAGAGATGGGAATGCCAGACCACCTGACCTACCTCTTGAGAAACCTATATGCAGGTCAGGAAGCAACAGTTAGAACTGAACATGGAACAACAGAGTAGTTCCAAATAGGAAAAGGAGTACGTCACGGCTGTATACTATCACCCTGCTTATTTAACTTCTATGCAGAGTACATCATGAGAAACGCTGGACTGGAAGAAACACAAGCTGGAATCAAGATTGCCAGAAGAAATGTCAATAACCTCAGATATGCAGATGACACCACCCTTATGGCAGAAAGTGAAGAGGAACTAAAGGGCCTCTTGATGAAAGTAAAAGAGGAGAGCGAAAAAGTTGGCTTAAAGCTCAACATACAGAAAACGAAGATCATGGCATCCGGTCCTATCACTTCACAGCAAAGAGATGGGGCAACAGTGTCAGACTTTATTTTGGGGGGCTCAAAAATCACTGCAGATGGCGACTGCAGCCATAAAATTAAGACACTTGCTCCTTGGCAAGAAAGTTATATTAAAAAGCAGAAACATTACTTTGCCAACAAAGGTCCGTCTAGTCAAGGCTATGGTTTTTCCAGTGGTCACGTATGAATGTGAGAGTTGGACTGTGAAGAAAGCTGAGCGCTGAAGAATTGATGCTTTTGAACTGTGGTGTTGAAGAAGACTTGAGAGTCCCTTGGACTGCAAGGAGATCCAATCAGTCCATTCTAAAGGAGATCAGTCCTGAGTGTTCATTGGAAAGACTGATGTTGAAGCTGAAAACTCCAGTACTTCGGCCACCTGATAAGAAGAGCTAACACTGGAAAAGACCCTTACACTGGGAAAGACTGAAGGCAGGAGGAGAAGGGGATGACAGAGGATGAGATGGTTGGATGGCATCACCGACTCAATGGATATGAGTTTGGGTAAACTCTGGGAGTTGGTGATGGACAGGGAGGCCTGGCATGCTGCAGTCCATGGGGTCACAAAGAGTCGGACATGGCTGAGCAATTGAACTGAATGCTTTTTAAACTTGATAAGGACATACAGGGAAATGTCCAAAGAGCAACCAGAAAATCTTATTCGAGCATTGATTTTGTTCAAAGAAAACCATTTACGTAATTATATTTTACACATGCATGCATTCATATATGTGTGTACATGTATGTTTAAGAGTATATGTGGTGGGGAGAGTGTGGGCACGAAGTGCGCACACTCAGTTAACTTGCATTTCAAAGATAAAATACCCTCTTCAGGTAACATCAGGAAACAAGATATATAGCAAAAAGCTATTTTAGGTTATTAGAATTATTTACCTCCTAGATAGGAGTAACAGGGTGAATAGGTATGCAAAACTCTAGCCTAGGAAGGTCTAAACAATTCCTGAACAGGTAACCATCCAAGGTGTTAATTTCAAAATATTAATGAATCTTTTGCCAGCTCTAAGTACTGTCCTATTCCAACATATATTATAAAAAGAAAGGCTAGCAAGTGTCAAGAACTCCTAAATTTTGCATTTCTGTGCTGTGCTGTGCTTAATCGCTCAGTCATGTCCAACTCTCTGCAACCCCATGGACCGCAGTACGCCAGGCTCCTCTGTCCATGGAATTCTCCAGGCAAGATTACTGGAATGGGTTGGCATTTCTTTCACCGGGGATGTTCTCCACCCAAGGATCAAACTCCAGGTCTCCACACTGTGAGCGGATTCTTTACTGTCTCAGTCACCAGGGAAGTCGATCTTTACATTATGCCCTAGTAATATCAGCATTCAAATCTTAACACCTTAAGATAAGCTTTTCCATTATAAAAACAAAATGAGAGTTACTTCTTTAGTGATTCTAAAACTAATTTTCATGTGAAGGTGTACTGTATATCTAACTTTATTCCTTTTTAAAAAACCAACAGTTTTCAGCAAAATTTATTGAACAATTTTTGATTGCTCAAGTAATCTGTGTAGCCCTTAAAGTATATCACGTTAGTAACTAGTACCAAGTCCTTCTGACTACTTACTAAAAAGCTTTTCTAACCCATGCCATCTCTAAGAAATCTAGGCAGTCATTTAACAAAAAATAAAAAATAATTATTAAAAATATTCATAAACAATTGGAAAACTAATCACAAAAGACTAAAACTGGTATAATGAGCTATATAAAAATAAGCTTCTGCATTAAAAAATATCATAAATGAAAGCCAATGCAATTTTGAATTTAGAAAAATGAACAAGTTAGTAGATGGGTAGGATGAGGGGTGGGAGGGAGGTTCAAGAGGGGATACATGTACACATACAGCTGATTCACTTCATTGTATGGCAGAAACTAACACAGCACTGTAAAGCAATTGTACTCCAATAAAAAAGAAACTGAACAACAACAAAAAAAGAAAATTTAACAGGTTAGGCTTAGGACTAGCTCAAGAAAAAGATTACTATCCCTCCCAAGAAAAATGGCAAAGAACAAAAAATTAAAAGAAATATAAATGCAAGTATCTGAGAAACTCTGCACTGGAGAAAGAAATGCAAACTAAAAACAAAGAATACTTTTTCCAAATTTGCAGAGAATATTTTTCAATAAAAATAATGTAAATATAGAACAAAGCTTAGTATACACCACCACCTGCACAAAAAGGGGGAAATATATTGAATATTTACTTGGAAAAATACACAAGAAACTGCGAATACAGGCTGCCTTTCAGAAAAGAAGACAGACGGCTGGTGGAAAGGATGGGAGAGAGATAAATTTTGATTTCTAAACCATATGATTTGGGCTTCCCGGATAGCTAAGGGGTGAAGAAATCTGTCTGCAATGCAGGGGACCCCGGTTCAATTCCTGTGTTGGGAAGATCTGCTGGAGAAGGAATAGGCTACCTAACCCCAGTATTCTTGGGTTTCCCTTGTGGCTCAGCTAGTAAAGAATCCGTCTGCAATGTGGGAGACCTGGGTTCAATCCCTGGGCTGGGAAGATTCCCTAGAGAAGGGAAAGGCTACCCACTCCAGTATTCTGGCCTGGAGAATTCCACATGATTTACTACTCATGAAAAAAAAAATGAAATCATGGAACATTGCAAAAGCAAAGGTAAAACACTATAGGTATGGCAGCAGTGAACAAAAGTAATACATACCCACATATAACGTTTCTTCAAAGTGATCCAGCACTATGGAGTGATTTGGTTTTATTTCCAAACTTTCAATTATAATCAGCTGGTATGTGCATCTATCCTTAAGCCACAGTTTTTTGTTTTTGTTTTGGAATTTTTTATTTTTTTTTGCCACAAGGGATGTAGGATCTAAGTTCCCTTAGTCCAGGAATCAAACCCACGCCCTCTACATTGGAAGCACAAAATCTTAACCACTGGACCGCCAGTAAAGTTAAAACCAGTTTTGATTACTGTAGCTTTGCAGTTAAGTTCTGAAACTCTAAGTACAGGTCCTATTTCTTCTTTGCAAAACTATTTTGACAACTTACGGTCCTCTGCAATTCTATATAAATTTTAAAATCAGCTTCTACCCAAAAATCCACTGGAATTTTGGTGAGTATTGTACTGGCAGCAAATCATTAATAATGTTAAGTCTTTCAACGCTTAATAAAATGCTAACGCCTTTCCATTTATTAAGATCTTCTTTAATTTCTTTCAATAGTTTCATTTTTTTTTATTGTATAAAGTTTCATACTCCTTAAATTTATTCCTAAGTATTTTGGTTTTGATACGATTGTAAACAGAATTTTCTTAATTTCCTTTGCAAGCTGTCTATTACTAGTATATGGAAACGCTTTCCTGGTGGCTCAGTCAGTGAAGAATCTACCTGCAATGCAAGAGACCTGGGTTCAATATCTGAGTTGGGAAGATCCCCTGGAGGATGGCATGGCGACCCACGCCAGTATTCTTGCCTGGAGAATTCCCATGGACAGAGGAGCCTGGCAGGCTACAGGGCATGGGGTTGCAAAGAGTCAGACACGACTGAGTGACTAAGTACACAGTAATGAAAACACAACTGACTTTTGGGTACTGATTCTGTAGCATACAACTGTGCTGTATTCACTTACTGGTCTTAACAGTTATTCTGTGGATTCTTTAGGATTTTCTATATGTAGGATCATGTCATCTTCAAACAGAGATAATTTTACTTCTTCCCTTCCAATCTGGATTCTTTTTATTTCCTTTTCTAGCCTAAGAGCTCGCCTAAAACTTCCAACACAAGGTTCAATATCAGTAGTGAAAGTAGATATATCATCTTGTTCCCAATCCAAGAAGAAAAGCTTTCAGTCTTTCATCACTGAGTTGGTTGTGGGTTTTTCATAAAAGCCCTTAATTAAGTTCACTTTCATTCCCAGTTCATGACATTTACTTTCACAAAAGGGTGTTAATTGTGTGCTTTTTCTGTGGAAACTGAGGTGATCAAGTGCTTTGCTTTTCTTGATTCTATTAAGGGGTATATATTATATTGGTTTTATGTTGCACCGCCCTGGAATTCTGGGGATAAACCCCACTTAGCCATGGTGTGTAATCCTTTTGATACGCTGCTGGATTCAGACTGCTTTACCGGTGTATTCTGACAACTGAAGATACACAAAAACAAACTAAACATACTAAATGTTAACAAGTAATTATTTCTACATGGTGATTTTACAGGAAAGATTTACCTCTTCATATCTTTCTGTATTTTCTATAATCAAATATGAGTATCTTTTACAGCAAAAAAAAGTATTTTATTGATTTTTCTCACTTATGAAATATTATAAAGCAGAGATGAACAAACTGTGCCATATGTATGAATGTGAAATCTAAAAACAATGAAATCTAAAAATCATTACTCAAAGAAAAAACAAGCTGCAGAATAGAATTATACAGCAGTGCTGTCATTTCAGTCGTGCCTGACTCCTGCGACCCCAAGGACTGTAGCCCACCAGGCTCCTCTGTCCATGAGATTCTCCAGGCAAAGATACTGGAATGGGCTGCCATTTCCTCCTCTGTAATATACAGTATATATCTGTATCAATACAGGCTTCCCTGGTGGTTCAGATGGTAAAGAATCTGCCTGCAATTTGGAGACCTGGGTTCAATCCCTGGGTCAGGAAGATCCCCTGGAGAAGGAAATGGGTACCCACTCTAGCATTGTTGCTTGGAGAATTCCATGAACTGAGGAGCCTGGCAGGCTACAGTCCATGTAAAATTTATAACCCTATAAAAGGAAACTCTTATAGGTATACGGACATACAAATATGTAATGACAATATCAAAACATGAATGCAGAAAGTAATCTGATTCATAGTAATCCCTGGAAATGCAGAGAAGGGTACACTCCAGGCAGTCTCAACTGGGGTGAAGGAGAAATTTTGTTTCTTAAAACAAAGGTATACACAAATTATTTTAAGATTAGATGTATATGAGTTGAAAATATTCAGGTCTTCATAATACTCTCATACTATTTGAAATGCTTCATAATAAAAATATTTTTGAGAAAAATTAAACTAAAATATAACCAGATGTCCAATTTTTTTTTTAATTTTTTTAAATTTTCATTTTTGAAAAGAAACTTTTCAGCAATTACTAGAGACAGGACCCTTCCTTTCCCATGAATTCTTTATAACAATAACAACTTTTGATCAATGAAAATACTTGTTGATGACCCTAGATGATACTGGGTTTCATGAATAAAGAAGGAACTATTAGCCTGATTTTGGACCTCCCTGGTAGCTCAGCTGGTAAAGAATCCGCCTGCAATGGATACCCTGGTTAGATTCCAGGGTCGGGAAGATCCCCTGGAGAAGGGATAGGATACCTACTCCAGTATTCCTGTGGTCTCATGGTGGTTCAGATGGTAAGGAATCTGCCTGCAAAGCGGGAGACCTGGGTTCGATCCTGGGTTGGGAAGATCCCCTGGAGGAGGGCATGACAACCCACTCCAGTATTCTTGCCCGGAGAATCCCCATGGACAGAGGAGCTTGGCGGGCTCCAGTCCATGGGGTTGCAAAGAGTCGAACACGACTGAGCGACTAAACACACAGCACAGCCTGATTTAAGAGAAAACGCAAATGAAACAAAATTTCTTACAGAAGGATAATGCTCAAAGTCACCAAATAAATATCACACCTTTCTTAAAACTTAATGCAAGTTAACAGAAGTCTAATTTTTATTTGGCCATGCCTCCTGGCTTGTGAGATCTTAGCTCCCCATCAGTTCTGAACCACCAGGGAAGTTTCACTAAGTTCTTTTAATAGGCTTTTCCCTCTTAATAGACTGATTTCACCACGCACAGCATGGCAAGAGTGCAGGGAAAACACCCAGAGCTGTCACAAAAAAATAATGAAAAATGTTCTGGAATTAGATAGTGGTGATGGGTTACACAACTCTGCATCTACTAAAAACTACAAAAATGTTTAATTTTATGGCATGTAATTTAGGTCTCAATAAAGCAGTTTTCCTAAAAAGTAGTGATGATTCTTCATTTAAAGTGGCATTCCAACAAAGCTCTTTCTTTCTCCATTTTACTATAATCACCACGGTGGTGGCAGTTTAGTCGCTAAGTCATGTCCAACTCTTGCAACCCCATAGATTGTAGCCCACCAGGCTCCTCTGTCCACGGGATGCTCCAGGGAAGAATAATGGAGTGGGCTGCCATTTCCTTCTCCAGGGCAGCTTCCCATCCCAGGGACTGAAGCCAGGTCTCCTGCATTGCAGGCAGATTCTTTACCAACTGAGCTATGAGGGAAGCCCAATAATCACCATAGTTCGTTGAAATCAGAAACTCCATTATTTATCTATGGACATCGTACACTGTAACACAGCACCTGTTACTTTACAGCCCAAAACTCTAACTTTCTCACAATTATAATTTTAAAAAATCTGTGACAGAAAAGCACCGTTTTAAGCACACTGTGTGAGCCGACTAAGGTCCGTCTAGTCAAGGCTATGGTTTTTCCTGTGGTCATGTATGGATGTGAGAGTTGGGACTGTGAAGAAGGCTGAGCGCCAGAGGACTGATGCGTTTGAACTGTGGTGTTGGAGAAGACTCTTGAGAGTCCCTTGGACTGCAAGGAGATCCAACCAGTCCATTTCTGAAGGAGATCAGCCCTGGGATTTCTTTGGAAGGAATGATGCTGAAGCTGAAACTCCAGTACTTTGGACACCTGATGCAAAGAGTTGACTCATTGGAAAAGACTCTGATGCTGGGAGAGATTGGGGGCAGGAGAAGAAGGGGACGACCCAGGATGAGATGGCTGGATGGCATCACGGACTCGATGGACATGAGTCTGGGTGAACTCCGGGAGATGGTGATGGACAGGGAGGCCTGGCGTGCTGCGATTCATGGGGTCGCAAAGAGTTGGACACGACTGAGCGACTGAACTGAACCGAACTGAGCTGTGTGAGCTGATTATTTACATTTTCCTTTAGTGGTAAAAACTGGTGGGAATTCAGGTTTAGCAGATTACTTCTGAAAAACGACAAGTTTCTGAAAAGAAGGCCCTCTCCCCAGAAAAATACCTTTTTCTCTCTATTCTAACACACGTCCTTATCTCTACATAATACTCAACAGCCTCAAATCTAAATCAGAATCTAGTCAACTAAGAGAGGCATCCATATGCCAAGAAGAGTAGAAGGAAGCAGACCTAGGGAAGGAGGACACTCCTTAGAGCCTAAGAAGGAACTTCCCATTTTCATGTCTCAGTGGGAACAAACAAGGGTGGGGCCTGAGGCTCAAAGCTACGCACACACCTGTTCTTCTTCCGTGAAGGGCACAAGAGCCAGTGGCAGCAGGGGCTCCTCCTGCAGGATAGGCAGAAATTCTTTATCCAGAAGGTCTGAAGGGATCTGTTTGACCAAACACATGACCATGAGATTAATGCTCTCCCTGCAATTCTAAGGAGTCAAAACAAGAAAATATTGTCTGGTTTATCTGCTGCTGATTATCAAAGATATGGATTAAAAGCTTATTCAGTCACAATATTCCGACAGGGTCAAACATTTTTAAAAAGCCCAGTCACTCACCCCATCCTCCCATCAGACTACCACGCTCAGATTTAATATATAGCACTGACCCTGATACTCCAGAGTGCACATTTAACTCAAACCACAGATGGTAAGGAGAATTTTACAAGCAACTAACTGTATCTGTTCTTAGCAACGATCATTAAAATTTGATCCTTAATCCATTAATAAAATTAAAAGCAAAGTACACTTAAGTAAAAAATGTTATTTCTCACTAGTTACGTAACAGAAGTGTACTTTATACTGTTTGAGTTTTGATCATTTATAAGTAACAAAAATGAGGTACTATATTTTAAGATTTTCTCCCCACTAAAAGTTTGACATTTAACTCAAAAGCAAAGAACAAGAGAAGCATCTGCCCTTCTGGCTCCTAATATCTAACTGGAGAGACGAATGCCAGATGCAATAAAGAGAAGAGAAAACTCTCAGCCATCACAATGGAATAAAAATAAAGGCTGTTTGGAAATCAGTTAGACTAAGCATTAAGTCCTGACCACTCTCCTGCTTCCATGAAGCTTTCTACTTCTGTGATGAAACCTTAGGTTTTCTGTAAAGCATAACGTGTGCATCATTTAGAAGAGCCTCTGTGAACTACTGCAGATTTCAACACAGGAAGAAAAGAGAGAACCATAGCTATTTCATGTATCAACACGTAACTGTACATACCCAGAAATCACATTTGCAATTTTGAACTCTTTCCTACATTCTTACCTTGTTGTCTTTAAGGAAAAGTGCTAACATTTCTTCTCTCCCGTAACGATAGTCTGCTAACTTATACTTCGGCAATGCTGGTGAAAGAGGGGGGGATGTAATACTCCCACCGCTGGACAGAGCTCGGAGCCTAAAACAATAGACAGAATAGAAAAACAAAGTGTCAAAAGTGCTGGCAGTAAGGACTTTTTATTTCCACATAATGTAATATTTTCATTTTAGTTCTTCAAAAGAACAGAAAGGAAAAGCCATTATCTCAAGGTATCCAAGATTTTCGCTCTAATGCAATCTGCTGTAATAGCTCACTAAGAAAATAGTTCATTGAGTTCATTGACAAATAAGCAGATAACTTCCTTAACTTAAGAAGTATTGTGCCATATTCCTGAGAATTTTAGGGAGTAAGGAGGAGACACCTTTTTCCAAACTATAAAAGTAAAATTAAAACAAAAGTGAGACATCACCTTACATACACTGAATTAATAAAAATTAATAACTCTTAACAATACCAGCTATTGGTAAGGATGTAAAATGACGCAAATTCTTAAGCAGTACTTGTGGAGTTAAAAACTGAAACAGTGGCTTCAAAGAATGATTTTCTAATATTTAACAAAACATTAAAAAAAATTTTTGCTCCCCAAAAGAAAATGCAAAATACAGACACCTATAAAAAAGATGATACTTTTAAATATGCCCACAACATTTCATAATTCACTTTTAATAAAAGAAATTAATGATCAGTGTAGAGAATTTGAAAATGCAGTGGGGAAAAAAAAAGGTGAAGTATAAGGAGAAAAAAAAAATAAAAGCCATATGTACTGCTAAGGAAAAAAAGAAAGGTAAAAATATACTTCAATCTGATAACAGAAATTACCTCGAAGGAAGAAAACTTGGAAAAGCGGAACAAGTTAATTTTATAAGATGTTATTATTTTAAAAAGGAGTTGAATCTCAGCAAAAAATGTCAAGTTTTCCTCCAGGGAAAACTACCATCAGGAGTAGCCCAAAGTTCTATCAAGTAATAGATAACAAGGGTAAAAGGGACCAAGATTCTACAAGTCAGTAGTGTAGCCCAAAGAAAACTCAACAGAAGCACTGAAATATATCCCCAAATTGCTAAGCTGTTTTGACAAAAAAAAACAAAAGGGACCAGTCTACAACTTGTATATTAAGTATGAAGGTCAAGCAGAATAAATACTTGCACATTATTCAAGAACGGCAGAAAAAGTAGCAGGTACACAGTAAATACACAGAATGTGTTTACACGTAGAAAGCAATACCAAGGGGAAAAAAAGGAGTATGCATTAGTACAGTAAGACTAATAAAGTTTTATTTTTTATTTGTTTCTTTTTACTTTTTAATGTTTTATTAGACAATTTTGAACATATATAAAATGATCAAGAAGAAACTTTCCTATACCCATCAACCCAGTCCCCAGGCCATCCCACTCCTTCTATAGCCCCATCTAACCCTCCTTTAATATTATTCTGAAGGAACTCTTTTGCTTTCAAAATTTTTAAAGGAAATTATTTTCAAGTTTGGAGACAATTCTTTTAAGAAAAGTTATCATTTCATCTGCAGATATTTCAAAATGTTATCTCTGAAAGATAAAGATTGTTCTTTAAGTCTGAATCTTGCTAACTTTACCCCTGTGATATAGCTTAACATGTTTCTCTGCTCTCTGCATTTCCTGTAAACAGGTGGCTGGATGTAGACTTGGCAAGACTACACCCATGTGGCGGTATGCTGCTCCACCAGGAGGCACATGCTGCCTGGTTGGTTTTGGAAGGCTAAGCAGTCCCTCAGGAGCGAAGCTGAGATCCCCAAATTCACTATGATTACAGACTGACTTTACTCTATCATTTCTTCTTTCCTTACTAGGTAGAGTAGTTCTACAAAGAGAAACTTCCCTCTTATACTATCTGGTATTACTTAATATATACCTCATGTAAGAAAAAGAAACAGCTTTCCTTCTTTCATTTATTAGTTTTCATAATAATGACTTGGTTCACTAACAATCCTCCAACAGTAAAATTATTTTCATTAATATATTTCATTTCACTGCAGTTATTCTTAAGAATACTCAAACTCTCTCATCTCTGCCTAGTGGGAGAGGCTTCAGGTTAGCTCCGAAGTCCTTCTGACCCAACCCTAGTAGTCTTTGAGAGCTTCATTTCTATCTGGTATGTCAAATGTTCCAAAATCAGCTTATTTCTTGCCTCAGATGCGGAATAACCATTTCACCAGGGAGCCTGATTCTCTTTGGTAATAAACAGATTAAGACTACAGTCTGGGTACTCGAAGTGTTCATTGTTATTGGGTTGGTTTTTTGTTTTCTTTCCAATTATTCACGGACGTAGAGGTCATCGAGTCCAACTCCTATCAGTTCAGTTCAGTCACTCAGTAGTGTCCCGACTCTTCGCGACCCCATGAATCGCAGCATGCCAGGCCTCCCTATCCATCACCAACTCCCGGAGTTTACCCAAACTCACGTCCATCGAGTCAGCGCCATCCAGCCATCTCATCCTCTGTTGTCCCCTTCTCCTCCTGCCCCCAATCCCTTCCAGCATCAGAATCTTTTCCAATGAGTCAACTCTTCCCACGAGGTGGCCAAAGTACTGGAGTTTCAGCTTTAACATCAATCCTTCCAATGAACACCCAGGACTGATCTCCTTTAGAATGGACTGGTTGGATCTCCTTGCAGTCCAAGGGACTCTCAAGAGTCTTCTCCAACACCACAGTTCAAAAGCATCAATTCTTCGGTGCTCAGCTTTCTTCACAGTCCAACTCTCACATCCATACATGAACACTGGAAAAACCATAGCCTTGACTAGACGGACCTTTCCTGGCAAAGTAATGTCTCTTTTTTTAATATACTATCTAGGTTGGTCCTAACTTCCTTCCAAGGAGTAAGTGTCTTTTAATTTCATGGCTGCAGTCACCATCTGCAGTGGTTTTGGAGCCCAAAAGTATAAAGTCTGACACTGTTTCTACTGTTTCCCCATCTATACCCCATGGAGTGATGGGACCTGATGCCATGATCTTAGTTTTCTGAATGTTGAGCTTTAAGCCAACTTTTTCACTCCTCTTTCACTTTCAACAAGAGGCTTTTTAGTTCCTCTTCACTTTCTGCCATAAGGGTGGGGTCATCTGCATATCTGAGGTGATTGATATTTCTCCCAGCAATCTTGATTCCAGCTTGTGCTTCTTCCAGTCCAGCGTTTCTCATGATGTACTCTGCACAGAAGTTAAATAAGCAGGGTGACAATATACAGCCTTGACGTACTCCTTTTCCTATTTGGAACCAGTCTGTTGTTCCATGTCCAGTTCTAACTGTTGCTTCCTGACCTGCATACAGATTTCTCAAGAGGCAGGTCAGGTGGTGTGGTATGCCCATCTCTCTCAGAATTTTCCAGTTTATTGTGATCCACACAGTCAAAGGCTTTGTCATAGTCAATAAAGCAGAAATAGATGTTTTTCTGGGACTCTCTTGCTTTTTCCATGATGTAGTGGATGTTGGCAATTTGATCTCTGGTTCCTCTGCCTTTTCGAAAACCAGCTTGTACATCTGAAAGTTCACGGTTCACGTATTGTTGAAGCCTGGCTTGGAGAATTTTAAGCATTACTTTACTAGCGTGTGAGATGAGTGCAATTGTGCGGTAGTTTGAGCATTCTTTGGCATTGCCTTCCTTTGGGATTGGAATGAACACTGACCTTTTCCAGTCCTGTGGCCACTGCTGAGTTTTCCAAATTTGCTGGCATATTGAGTGCAGCATTTTCACAGCATCATCTTTTAGGACTTGAAACAGTTCAACCGGAATTCCATCACCTCCACTAGCTTTGTTCCTAGTGATGCTTTCAAAGGCCCACTTGACTTCACATTCCAGGACGTCTGGCTCTGGTGAGTGTTCTGGGTCGTTGTGATTATCTGGGTCGTGAAGATCTTTTTTGTACAGTTCTTCTGTGTATTCTTGCCACCTCTTCTTAATATCTTCTGCTTCTGTTAGGTCCATACCATTTCTGTCCTTTATCGAGCCCATCTTTGCATGAAATGTTCCCTTGGTATCTCTAATTTTCTTGAAGAGCTCTCTAGTCTTTCCCTGTAAGACAGGCTAAACAAAGTCAGTAAGAAAACAACATGCCCACAGAGTAGGGCCCAACCACCACTGCTGAAGGACCTGCCAGCACAGCGTCTCGCATCACATCCATGAACATTTGGGCTCTTCCCCGGAAACGTGGAATTAATATCCACTGAGGGCTGAAGCTGGGAATGTTACATATGCTCATTTAAGTTTCACAACCACCCACAATATGACAGATGAGGAAAACAATGCCAAGGAGTTAAGCCATTTACCCACAATCCCAGCCAGGAGAACCAAGAGTCAAAAACAAGGTTTTTATGACTAAAAAGATCAAAATCTTTCCAACAGTGAGGTCTCAAAGTTTTAATATAGTCATGGTTCAGTCTACCAAAAATTAATTTTTAAATACACATCTATATAATTAAAACCAGTTTAAAATACCTTATACTGAGTCAGTATGTTCCCTAAGAGTGCCTACCACTAGGGGGCACATCAAAGCGCTCTTCCATTTTCTAATGGAAAAATCATTCCAGTATCTGCAATTACTATGTTCACTAGAGGCTTTCCAGCTCACCCGTCCAATACCCCTAATTTCTTCATCTGCTCCTCACAAGGTTTCAAATCCACCCAACAATCCCCAGAGAATGAGATAGTTGGATGGCATCACTGACTCAATGGACATGAGTTTGATAACTCCAGGAAATAGTGAGGACAGGGAAGCCTGATGTTCTGAAGTCCATGGGGTCACAAAGAGTCAGACAGGACTGAGCGACTGAACAACCCCCAGGGGCTTTCCATACCTAGGAACGGAACACTTCTTACAGGTACCAGACCTAAAGAGTAACATGACCAGGAATGCATACTTAGAGTCCTCCAGCTACTGTGAAGGCAAGCTAAGCATAATACAACCTAGAGAAGACGGTAGCCTGAACCAGGAGAATAGCTGTGCTCCACTTAGTAATCAACAAATCCTGTCCCAAGTCCTCCTTCACCCACAGATATCTGGAAAAGCTGAAAGATATCTAGATAACATCCTTCCCTAAAAACCCACCTCCTTTACCTTTACGTCCTCTAGAATCATGCTCCATAGAGCCCTCTCTTCTAGAAACTCAACCCTTCCCTATCAGCATTCCACTCATCTCTCAATATATCTAATAGTGATTTGTTTAAAAGTCCTCTAATGCAGCATCCCTCTCTGGCGATGCAGCACTGGTCATCTTCCTCTTCATTTCAGAGACGTCTTCATCACCTCACTTCCCAACCACTTCAAAACCCAGCACAATGAGGCTTCTCCCCACTACTCCACTGTTCTGGCAAAGTTCAACAACCTCAACACTAGGCCCGAATGAAATTTCCCTCTCCTGATCATCTTCATCTTCCTGGCCATACGGAGATCTGCTTAACACAGGAGGTCCAGTGCTACTCCCAGGAGTATTAGTAGTCACTGACAGGTAGCAGCAGCTGGGCCTTCCAAAACCACCCCTCCCCAACACCCACAATCCTCACTTGTTAACTGTTTTTCAAATCCAAACTTCAGCTTATAAAAGTAATTTAGAATGTCCATGTAGATGTGTGAAGATGTACAAATCTAAAAGCACTTCTGTGTAAGCTCATGACTCAGTTCCAGGTGTAAACTCTCCCCGAAAGAGTAAGGCTTTCTTATTCAACCACTCACAGCCCTTTAGGTCTAACAGACCCCAAACCTCCCTCAAAATCTCCTTCATCATCCTTATTCCCAAAGGCAGGTAAGGATACCACCATCTACTGAGCAAATGGTTAACAGTCTGGGAATCATCTCCCACACCCAATTATCACATCCTACCAGGTTTTAAGGGCTTCCCTGGTGGCTCAGTGGTAAAGAAACCACCTGCTAATGTAGGAGACATGGGTTCAATTCCTGGGTCAGGAAGATCCCCTGGAGAAGGAAATAGCAACCCACTCCAGAGAAGCCTGGCTGGCTACAGGCGATGGAGCTGCAAGAGAGTCAGACACGACTTAGCAACTAAACAATCAGTTTTAAATCCTAAATCTCTCAAACCATCCTCTGGCCAAGTAACCTTCTATTGTTCACTTATTATCTCAACTGCTGCCAACAGCATCCTAAATGATCTAACCAGTCAAAGTCCATCCTCCACGTTACTACCAGTTATTTCTTTCAAAAGCAAATTTGAATAAAATGTGCCCCAATTAACAGTTCATTGGCACGCAATGATCAGGTAAAATCAAAAACTTAACAGTCTGTCTGCAAGCTCTTCTCGCCCACACTTCACAATATAGCCAAGGCAAAAGGTCTTGGAATTTCCCTCTTAAACCTATAGTTTCCCGTCCACTTGTCTTCACACAGGCTTTCTGCTGTCTGGAATATCTTTCCTAACTGTTTTCACCTGGGACGCCATGGGAACTGCCTGGAAGTAGAGAGGTTAAGTGGAAAGGAAGAAAGGAAAAGATGAGAAGCAGGAGGAGGGCAGGGGGTTGGAACAGAGAAGGCGATGGCACCCCAGTCCAGTACATTTGCCTGGAAAATCCCACAGACGGAGGAGCCTGGTGGGCTGCAGTCCATGGGGTAGCTAAGAGTCGAACACAACTGAGCGATTTCACTTTCACTTTTCACTTTGATGCATTGCAGAAAGCAATGGCAATCCACTCCAAGGTTCTTGCCTGGAGAATCCCAGGGACGGGGGAGCCTGGAGGGCTGCCATCTATGGGGTCACACAGAGTCGGCCATGACTGAAGTGATGCAGCAGCAGCAGCAGGGGGTTGGAAAGAGGGCCATAGGAGGGAAAGGAGAGCGATCTAGATCCTGGGTGTTTGGCTACACACAAGTACCCACGAATGTTCACAGAACTAATTGGCTAATGGAAGGAAAAGCTAATAAACGGTCATACAAATGGAGAACTAGTGAAGGATTTTGGAAGACAATTTGATCCGATTTACATCTTAAGATTACTCTGGCTGCAGTGGGGACAACAATGAGAAGAAAAGGAGCCAAGAAACATTAAAAGGCCTGTTCTTTAGTTTATATCAGAGATGACGGTGGCTTACACTAGGCTGGAGGCAATGGAGAGAGAGAGAAATGAATAGGTTCAAGAGGTATTTTGGAGGTAGAATTAACACAGCATTGTGATGGACTAGACACAGGGATACATAAGTAAAAGAAAATGACCTGGATGACTCCAAGATGTCTGGCTTGAGCTAATGGGCACACTGTGATGTTAAGATGAAATAAAAGAGGAAATTTAAAAGGGTAAATTCATGAGCTCAGTTTTGGACAGCTATAAAGGATGAGAAGCCTGCGGGCACCAACTGGGCAGCTGGACATCCTGTATGAGCATCATACTCCCTTTATAGTGTGCATGTGTGCATGCCAAGTTGCCTCGGTCCTGCCAGACTCTGCAACCCTATAGACCAGAGCCCACCCGACTCCTCTGTCCATGGGATTCTCCAGGCAAGAATATTGGAGTGGGCTGCCATTACATCCTCTGGGGATCTTCCCCTTCTTATAATACTGACAGCAAAATTACTTAGTGTCAGCTTCCCCACTAAATAAATAATTCAAAAGTAGATACCATGTCCTTTGGCTTCCCTGGTGGCTCAGATGGTAAAGAATCTGCTTGCAATGCAGGAGACCTGGGTTTGATCCCTGGATTGGGAAGGTCCCCTAGAGAAGGAAATGACTACCCACTTCAGTATTCTAGCCTGGAGAAATCCATGGACATACAGTCCATGGGGTCGCAAAGAGTCAGACACAACTGAGCGACTTTCACTTTCTCATGTTCCTTATCCTTGCTGCCTCCTTATCTCCTTACCTAACCCAAGACGTAAACCATGAGGCCCTTGATAAAATGTTTTCTAAACAACTCTTAATGTTCTCTTTTAAAATGTACCCTAGGATAACAACAAATTCCTTCAGATGGCAGTTATCTTTTTACTCTTTTTGAAAACTGGGACTATTAATGCATTCCATCCTCCAGAATGTCTCTCATTTCCCTCACAACTCCACAAAGATCATGAACAGTAATCTAGAAATCTCAGCTTTGAATTCTCTTGCCCTATGTCCCCTACCGTAAGATCTGAATTATTCAACATTTATGAAGTGCTCACACTAGCTAAACAATGGACTTACCAAAACTGAGAAATACAGTGCTTTGCTTAGTGGAAGTAGCTCTTTTCTGAGTAAACTAAACAGATATAAACAGACACAGTATGAGGTCATAACTACTTTAACACAGGTCTAAACAAAGTGCTTTGGGAAAAACAAAAGTACCTCATTCTTTGCAAGGGAAGACCTGGGTACGTTTCCTTAAGGCCATGGAGATGGGACAGAAGAAACCCCAAACCAGTTCCTTGGCTCCTTCTCCATAAAGCCAGCTAACTGTCTGCAATCATTTCTTTCCCTTATGATAAATTCCTTTATTAGCCAATTTATCTGAACAGATTTTGGATGCTCAAAATAAAAAAAATAAAATACCAAAATAAAGCAGGTTATAATGAATTTGTTTTCCTCCTTTAAAATGTCTTGAAGTACACAATCATCTGCAAAGAAAGAATAGGAGGATAGAAACCAAAATACTAACAACGGTTCTTTGGGTGGCAGGATTAAGGGTAACTGACATCTTCTATTTTTCCTTTCAAGGAAAATTATTGCTATTTTTATAGCAATAAAACTATTGCTTCCTCCAAGGTTTTCTGGAGTGACTGTGATTATCTTATTATTAGGACTAACAAAAAATTCTTTAAAAAGAAGAAACCTACCAGATTCAGAACTAAAATAGTTTTTTTTCTTTAAGGTAGTACTTTGTGTTTTGTCGAGAGTAAACAAACAGGCAACAGATGGGAATTAAATTCATACAATCCTTCTTGTGGTCAGTCTGTCCATATATCATCCAAAGCCTTAAAAATTAAACTTCAGATTTAAAAATTCCACTTCCAAGATATTATTCCAAAGGAAATCAACAGTAACATAAACAGAACTATTAAAGGATGTGTATACATATTGACAATAGCAAAATATTAAAAACGACTTTACTTTCCAACACTTCACTCATGCATTTAATAAACATTTATTGAGTATCTACTATGTGCCAGGCACTGACGTTACAGCAATGAACAAAGTGTACAAAAATCAAGACCAAAGTACTTGCCCTCAAAGGAGCGCACAGTCTAGTAGGGGCCGAAGGATGGCATATAAATAATAAAGAAAATCAGTAAAATATTTGGCATGTTATATTTTTATATAGACTGTGAAGAAAAAATTAAACAGGGAAAGGAGGTAGGGAACGGGGGGGTGTTGTTATAGATGGTCAGAAAACCTCAAAGACGGTAACATTTGAAGTTAAAATGACTCATTTTATATATAAAAATGATTTACTCTTCCATTAAGTATATCACACTCTTTTTAAAACTGCCTCCATTAAATCTATCACACTCTTTTTAAAATTGCTTCGGTAATTATGGAATACATTTCTTTATCCTAAATATAAAGATAAGCTAAGACCTAATGATTCTACCAGATTCTACCAGCTAAGACCTAAAGATTCTATTCAATCTTTTCTACCAGCTTAAAAAGTCCATGCTTACGGTCATCCATGGTCTGTCCCTACCACAATTTTCTTTGCTCTCTCATCTTCCCTACTGTCAAATCAATCTCTTCATTTCACATAACTCTTACCAAACATTGTGTTTTACATCATGATAAAAATGTTAGTAAAAAGAATACAGTATCAGTAAATGTTTCTGTATGTTTCAGAGTTACACACTGATTCAGTGCAATCCTCCTAAACTAAGATTCTCAAGTAATTCTGGACACAGTTCCTTACCTCAAGTTTCACAATGAATGCAATGGTACATGCAGAAAAAAACATAGCAACAGTCTCTATTCATACTGCAGCAGTCTAGATTAGGGTTACCTGAGTTACTTAAGTAACTTAATACATGAGATATATTATGTATATATATGGAGTTTCCCTGGTGGCTCAAATGGTAAGGAATCTGCCCACAATGCACGAGACTCTGGTTCAATCCCTGGGTGGGGAAGATCCCCTGGAGGAGGGGATCCAGTATTCTTGCCTGGAGAATGCCATGGACATTGGAAAAGCAGCCAGATAATATGGAAACAAATGAGTGTGGCTGTGTTTCAACAAAACTTTTACAGTCCCACGGCCATAGTTTGTCAACCCATTTAGCATCATGTTAAATGTGTAATGACTCTACAGAGAGCACAGGCAGGGGTGGTTCTTTTCCTTTCATTTTAGATAAACTACTGGTACTGTCTGTCTCTCTTAACTCTTAACGGAGAGAGACTTCGAGGAAAAAAAAAAAAAACTTCCTTAAATTAGCTGATGATTTTAACCATGTTTTCACAAAGAAAAGACATGTGAGTGTGTAAGTGCACAAGAGCAGCAGTTACAAATGAAGGCAAAAAACTGCACACAAAACAGTTTACACATTGAGCTGTACGATTTAAAGCCACCTGATAAGACGTGAATAAGGTTTTAGCTACAAGAATATTCATCAAAAAATTTTTTATAATAAAGAAAAACTGAGAACAGCCTATATTTGCTACATCTAGAAGACTAATTAAATAAATGATGGTACATCCATACAGTGCAACCATTTAAGGTAACAGAAAATATTTATTGATAAAAAAGATACTTTTGATGTATTTTTTTAGACAGGTTACAAAACTGAATGTACAGTATGATCCCATTTTTATGAAAATAAATGTACATTTACACAAATGAGCATACATAAAGCTACCTAGAATGATATACCAACCTATTACAGTGGTTACCATGGATAGTGAAATTACGGTAATTATATCTTCTTGTGGATCACTTGTAATTTCTAATTTTTCTAGAAGTATACATTGATTTGGTAATAAAGTTATTTTTAAAATATAAAATAAGAACTAGAACAGGTGATTTAGGTCAACAATTCCAAAATAAACTCTCAAAGCTTATAACTTGCATCAGTTCTTAAAACTTCGAATCATTTCTCCTCAGTCTCCAAATGCTAGCTACAAGGACCAAGAAAATTAAAGAATCACATATAAAAAGAAATTCATATAATGATTTAAGTTAATAAGAGTCTTCAAATAGGGAGTTACTATAGGAAGTCTGGAACATTTATCAAAGCACCACCACTGAAACAATCAAGGACATTTACGACACTATTCCAATCATCTCCTTTATATACTGCCTGATTCAAGGTCTGAATGGGAAAAGCAACTATCATTATTCACGCCACTGACGAGGATCTTCAATCACCAACTTTGGGGGGAAAGGAAGAAGAGGGGGAAAGAGTCACACTACAATGTGATGGATCTCAAAATCCCATGAGAATTCCATATTCAGGGTCCAAACATATCTGTAAGAGACTCAAAGGTTCATTAATTGATATTACGGCAAATGCTAACCTAATTCTAGATGGGCTATAGCCAGTGTAATTCTGGATCACCTATGTAGCCCATCAATAAAATAAAACTCAAACAATAATTCAATAAAAACTATTTTTTCCAAATAAGTATGAATAGCACTCACAAAACACTGTAGCAGAAAACATATAAATATAAAATGTTACAATTATATAAAATTATACTCGCACCTACCTAAGGGTTCAAACACAAAGTAAATAATTTGCTAGGGTGGTGGGACTATGAGGACTTTTAAATTCATTATCATTATACAACCAGAACAGGAAGACTTTTTAATAAAGGACAAATACAGTCACTAACCAAATATAAATTATTCCTGACTGGTTATATTGTTTTCAACTATGCACATAAAGCAAAGTCTCTAAAACATGCACATTTTATAAGCCCCCAACACCTGCACAAATACCTTACTACTGAACTAGTCATGCAACTCTGAACAGGATGAGGTTTTGAAAACTCACCATTCAGGCCCAAAGTTCAGTGTCTGTGTTTCCGCTGCCATTCTTTTCCGTATGTTTACAACAGATTTTTATACGCAGAGAAACCTGTTCAAGAGAAAACATCTCCATACAGTTGGTCAAGATTGAATCAGAATTCCAGCCCAGAAAGTACAGCTAGGGAGCGTGTTTTGCTTCTGCTCCTCTCAACCAGTCACCAGAATGAGGTTTTTTTAATGCCTATTTATAATACAGCGGGCAAAGTAAAATGAATAAGTCCACCCTTAATTCCAATCCACCATCTTTTTATGTTTATACAGGAAAAGGAGGCAGGGTACAAGAGATGCTGGTGAGATAGGTGGAAGCAGACCATGCAGGGCACTGGAGACCAAATGAAGGATTTCCTTTTTTCAGCCTTTAGGCAGTGGGGAAGGAATGAGGGGTAACAGATTTACATTTTATTAATAACTTGTATTACTCGCTTGCAATGGCTCACCCATCACCATGAAGTTCATCAAAGATTCTTAAAGACCTCTCCTTATCTATCTCACAGCTTCTGCCACAACTCTCCCCACTGTCTCCTTAGCACTTTACACTCTAGTGATTTTTTAAAAAAATTGTCTTGGACCATTAAGTGAAAATAATCCACTAATCAATTTCAAGAGTCATCTTTCAAGAGCAATTTTAAGATATCAGAACTTAAAAGTGAAATGTCAGACAGGGAAGGACAAATACTGTGTATTACTTATATGTGGAATCTTTAACAAGCCAAACTCACAGTAAAGTGGTGGTTACCAGGGACTGAAGGGTGCGAGACACAGTAAGAAACTGGTCAAAGGTACAGCTTTAAGATTACCAAGTTCTGGGGATCCAGGGTTCTGTATGGCTGTTACAGCTAATAATACTGTATTATGCATATGAAAGTTGCTAAGAGTAGACCTTAAATATTCTCACACACACACAAAAAAAGAAAAGGTAATTATGTGATGAGAAGGAGATGTATGCTATGGTGATAATCATTTTGCAATATACATTGAAAAATTAATCAAGTCAACACATGAACAGCTTAAACCAAGACAATGTTAGGTCAATCACATCTCAATAAAGCTGAAAAAAAGAATATGAGTTTAGAAAATAGAAAATACTATAAATATTGTAAACATATGATAAATATCTGCAAGATTTATCACATCACCCTGATTGTTCTTTAAAAGATCTGCTGCTGCTGCTGCTGCTGCTAAGTCGCATCAGTCGTGTCCAACTCTGTGCGACCCCTCTCTGCTGTCCCTGGGATTCTCTAGGCAAGAACACTGGAGTGGGTTGCCATTTCCTTCTCCAATGCATGAAAGTGAAAAGTAAAAGTGAAGTCGCTCAGTTGTGTCTGACTCTTCGCAACCCCATGGACTGAAGCCTACCAGGCTCCTCCGTCCATGGGATTTTCCAGGCAAGAGTACTGGAGTGGGGTGCCATTGCCTTCTCCATTAAAAGATCTAAAACCAATAAACTACATACTGATCTAAAACACAGAAAGGGCAAAATAGAAATGTGCTAACATCCATAATCAACTATTTATCTGCCCTCTTCCTGGAAGGTATTTCTGATGGTTGGATGGCATCATGGACTCAATGGACATGAATTTGAGCAAACTCTGGGAGATAGCAAATGACAGGGAAGCCTGGCATACTGCAGTCCATGAGGTCACAAAGAGTCGGACAAGACTTAGCAAATGAACAACAAATGTCAACCATGTGGGTTTCAGGCAGAGTTCCTTATTCTTACTTAACCCTGATTACCTTTCCCTGGCCAGATAAGCGTGCACATCAGACTCAAATGAGATCAACTTACTGCCCTCACCACCTCACAAGCAACTGATGATTCCAAAACAACATAAGGCATACGGCTTTTAACTTTAAACTCTCTGAAACTGGAATGCACCTTAATGAGTGCCATGCTACAAATGCTACTGGCCCACAATGAAAGTTGTATCACAGTTGGCATTGTGTGCACAAGGATAAAGCCTGGTCAGAGCTGCTCATTACTGTCATCTTCTTAATTGTGTTGTTCCTAGGAGCTGATTTTAAGGGCTGCTTACAATGCCTTCAAAAAGATTCTGCTGTAATTCTAAACTGAAACATGTTGTATATCAAAAAAGAAAGCAAATAAAGCCATGGGATAGTAGTAAAGTAACTCTCCATCACTGGAGGAACGACTGCAACTGTTTTACAGAACTTGAGAAAGGAAAAAAACCACATAAAAAAGATAAGCTTGTGGTTTGTTAGTGAGATTGACACTGCACAATCCACAAGGCCACATGCAGCAGTCCTGAAGTAGTAATATTTAAAGGGGGAAAAATTAAACAGCTTAGAATGCTTTTAACAACTACACAAGCACCAAATCGCTGCATTTCAAAAAGACGAAAGAATAATGGAGAATTCTCTTAAGAAATGTTTCATCACCAATACCCTTAATGACCTGACACTACAAAGGTGGGTAGAGTGAGGAGGAAGGAGACTTCTACAATTCTAAGTTCTGCATGATTTAGAAAAGTCATAAAATGTGCAGAAGCTGAAGAATATCTAATCAGAAGCTGAAGAATACCTTAACAATTGATTTTACTTCTATTTTCCTTTTAACATATGCACAAAGTATACACTGCCTGATGAAAATCTGTTAGACTTATTTGCTAAATAAGTTTAAAAGAATTTTTTAAAAACTGTAAAATAAAAATTCTAAGTAATTAAAAAACTATGCCATCAGTTTACTCTGCAGTATTATTTCCTTCTTAGTAATACATAAATGAAGAATCTCACAAGTGGTGCATACTAGACTCAATTAAATTATGGTATATCCCTAGTGAAATCACTTGTCAAGGGAGTGATAATGACCAGACCTCAGGTAAGGTACCCACTGTGAATTAAGACAAGTGTCCTCCTTACAAAAGGCAGGGCAACCAGAGAACAAATTGCCAACAACCAGTCGATCACATAGAAAGCAAGGGAATTCCAGAAAAATATCTACTTCTGCTTCACTGACTACACAAAAGCCTTTGACTGTGTGGATCACAACAAACTTGTGGAAAATCCTTAAAGAGACAGAAATACCAGACCACTTTACCTGCCTCCTGAGAAACCTGTATGAAGGGCATGAAGCAACAGTTAGAACTGGACATGGAACAACAGACTGGTTCCAAATTGAGAAAGCAGTACGGCAAGATGGCGTATTATATATTGCCACCCTGCTTATTTAACTTATATGCAGAGTACATCACGCAGAACGCCGGACTGGATGAATCACAAGCTGGAATCACAACTGCTGGGAGAAATATCAACAACCTCAGATGTTACCCTCTAATGGCAGAAAGCAAAGAGGAACTGAAGATCCCCTTAATAAAACTGAAAGAGGAGAGTGAAAAAGCTGGCTTAAAATCCAACATTCAAGAAACTAAGATCACAGCATCCAATCATATCACTTCATAGCTAACAGAAGCAGAAAAAGTAGAAGCAGTGAAAGATTTTATTTTCTTGGGCCTCAACATCACTGCAGACAATGACTGCGACCATGAAATTAAGACACTTGCTCCTTGCAAGGAAAGCTATGATAAACCTAGACAGCATATTAAAAAGGAGAGACATTACTTTGCCAAAAAATGTCCATCTAGTCAAAGCTATGGTTTTACCAGTAGTCATGTATGGATGTGAAAGCTGAACCATAAAGAAGCATGAGCATCGAAGAATTGATGCTTTCAAACTGCGGTGCTGGAGAGGACTCTTGAGAGTCCCTTGGACTGCAAGGAGATCAAACCAGTCATTCCTAAAGGAAATCAATCCTGAATACCCTTTGGAAGGACTGATGCTGAAGCCAAAACTCCAATACTCTGGCCACCTGATGCGAAGAACTGAGTCATTCGAAAAGACCATGATGTTGGGAAAGACTGAAGGTGGCAGGAGAAAGGAACACAGAGGAAAAGATGGTTGGATGGCATCACCGACTCCATGTACACGAGTTTGAGTAAACTCCAGGAGATGGTGAAGGACAGGGAAGCCTGGTGTGCAACAGTCCATTGGGTCGCAGAATCGGACACGACTGAGCAACTGAACAAGTGGTGGGTGGCTTAGTCACTAAATCGTGTCCAAGTCTTTGTGACCCAATGAATGGCAGCCCACCAGGCTCCTATCCGCAGGATCTCCCAGGCTAGAATTCTGGAGTGGGTTGCCATTTTCTTCTGCGGGGGATCCTGGACCTACTTGGCTAACAAACTGTCCTGTAGAGACTACAACTGTAAGATTTTGTTGTGATATGAAACATCCTGAAGGAGTGTTTTTTATCACCATTTTAAGCCCCATCTAGTCAACTGTTTTATATTCAAACCCCTATGGGACTTTGACCATTGGAAAACAGCTCTGAATTAATAAAACAAGTCAAGACTTGAACCAGACTGAATTTATAAAGCAAGTGAATCTTAATTAAAAACTGAATTATTTGTGATATTTGTGAAAATACTAAAATCATTCTTAAGCGATGTAATATGATTTTACCCTTTAAATTACTACCACAAGGCTACACAGGCCCTGGAAATACAAACTCCAGGAGTGTCATTGCCACAAAGGATGCAAACGGAGCCCCTACAGGCTGTGCTGTACAGGCAACGGTCTTGAGTTACAGAAGCCCTGGATTCACGAAAACACCTGAAGAACATCCACCAAGGAAATCCTTTTCCTGTCCTGTCATTCATTCCACATACAAACTTTCAGGAAGAGTCAAAATACCATACAGCAGAAACACTGAAAGCTCAGAAGTTTCTTTAATGCCTTGAGCTGGGAGCCTCACTACCATTTATAATGTGGGTTTCCGTAAGATTATGCCCTATGGTAGTCTTCTGCAGAACTCTTATGAACTTAAGACAGTAATCCAAGCAATTTAATTATCAACTAAAGAGACCTACATTACTCAGAATGGTGTTCTGCTCATTCTCCTTTATGAATCGAAGCAGGAAATCTAAAAGTTATGACTGTTGAAGAAATCTAATTTAAAGTACTATATCTTCTAATTCTGAATTCCCCACCCCAGACTGCTCCTTCCAAATCAAATTAAATAAGCCCAATTCTAATAGATTTATTTCTATGTACTGGATTGTCTGACACGATATCTCTGAATTATAAATTATTTGGAATGGAAAGTGGGACTCATTTCTCAACTGCCATTTCTAAGTATGCAGTAAAGTATCAAAAAGAGTATAAGCTTTGCTGCCATTTATATCCCACTAAGCCACATGTTGTCAACTCAAACCCCCATGAGACTTGTGATCATTAGAAAACAGTTGATTTTTATAGCAAATTGGGATCTGAACCAGACTCTGTAGGCTGTGCCCCCACCATGCTCTTCTGCCTCTTTAGATAGTCTTATTCTTGAAACTATTTCCTTCCTTGTCCTCCATGACCAGCCCTTTACAGATACATTTTCCCCATCTTTACTCCTTTCCAATTTAGTCACCATTCCCCAAGTTTCTCTCCTAACTTCCCTCAGTGTACCCACGGATCCTTTAACTATAAATTCTGTTTAGATATTGTCCTGAATCTTATTCACAATGGTGTTCTCCACTAGTACTTCAGGTAGAACTCTGCCAACTAAATCATGGGGAATTTAAAATAGGAGCTCAGACAGTAAAGAAACTGCCTGCAATGTGGGAAGCCCAGGTTTGACCCTTGGGTCAGGAAGATCCCTGGAGAAGGAAATGGCTACCCATGCGAGTATTCTTCCCTGAAGCATTCCAAGGACAGAGCAGCCTGGTGGGCTACAGTCCATGGAGTCGCAAAGAGTTGGACACAACTGAGCAACTAACATTTTCACCTTGACATAGCACATACAAGAAGTGAGGGTGTTATTACAGCAAGAGCAATGAAAATTCTCCCACAAACTCCATCCCTGCTGTGAATTACAGATTTTTTTTCTTCCATGACCTCTCTGCATTTCCAGCAGCCTGCTCCTCTTGGGTATCTATCTAATCAACAACTGATCAAGGTATCACTGTTTTGGGGCTTTCCAGGTGGCACAAGTGGTAAAGAACCCCCCTGCCAATGCAGGAGACCAAGACATAGGTTTGATCCCTGGGTGAGGAAGACCCCTTGGACAAGGGCATGACAAACCACAGCACTATTCTTGCCTGGAGAATACCACGGACAGAGGAGCCTGGCAGACTACAGTCCATGGGGTTGCAAAGAGCTGGATACAACTGAGTGACTAACACACCACTGTTTTCAGTTTACTAGTCAATCAGGCTCAAAAGCCTAGACTCATCTGAAACTCCCTCCATCTTCTCTGTCCCTCATATGTAATCATTTTGCCTGAAATTTGGTCAATTTCCCTTCAAGATTCCACCTGCATTCTTGTATTATAGCCGAGCTTTTGTTAACCCATGTCTGGATTACTACAATAAAATGTCTAATCTGCTTTCCTGACTCGGCCTCTGATTACATCCAACAAGATCAATCTTTCTAAACCCTCTGTGTATGGTCAAAACTCCTCGTATTTTCAGGTTTCCATCAATCTGACAATCTATACCTTCTCAACTCAACCTTCTACTGTTTCACCTCCAAACTCAAAGCCAATTGCTAACTTTCAACTCTCTACTGCATTCTCCTTCTTCTGTGGTTCATGCTCATGCCACCCCCTTACCCTAGAAGGCCCACCCTCACATCCTCCTTCCTTTACAGTGGCTTATACAAAACCAAGGATCCATTCAAATAAACACTCCGTAAAATATTCCCCAAAGAAGGAAAATCTGAACAAAGGATGCAAAAATGGAATGGAATCTATAGCATGCAATACTGGGGGTGGGGTGCTTTTGGAAACTGAATAGAAAATCTTGAAAGGAAAGAAAAAACAGAAAAGAAATTCGGGAGGAAGGACACACCATTTTAGACAAAACGAATGTGAGGAGCCATCCTAAATAATATACATGTACATCTTGAACTCCAGTGTGGAGTCATAATGAGACAGAGATTAGGAAGCAAATCTACAGATCTGTATCCAAATATTCCATAAAATTATTCCAAAGAAGAGGTCTAGAAGGGAAAAGACAAAGTCTCACCAAACACCATGCACTAGGACACAGGAAGGAGAAAAGACCATGCAGTCAGGCATCCTGAGCCCTAACCTTTCACCTGAAGTCAAGGTCGCTGACTCTAGCTTCTTCCATACCCACTGTATCTAAAGCAGAAAGGAAAAACAACGAGGTTCTTCAGGGAGATTATCTGATTATCCATCTACTAGCTCAATAAGGCTAAAAAGTAAAGTGCAGTTTGAAAAAGTACGGCCATATCACAGAAGTCTTTGTATTTTATGTCTCAAGAGCAATGGAAGGCTATGAAAAGATCTGGGCCAGAAAAGGTCCACAATGAAATTCACACTTTAGAAAGATCATTCAGGATGCCAGGAGGAAATAAACCAGCAAGAGTTAAGAGAAAGGAGAGGTATCAGTAATCCAACAGATAGCATGGATCTACATACCAGGAGAGAAGAGAGAGAAGTGACAATAATAACTATACTCACTGATATGAAAAAAACGTCAATATATTAACTGTTCAAGACAGGTTACAGGATACAAAGGATATAACAAAAATCAATAAATCTTAAAATTCGTTCTTAGTGGGTATCTACATATGCCCCCAGGTGTAATATTTACTTCTGAATGGTGAAATTATGAGTAATTCTTTTCCTAGTAAATTACTAATTTGTGTTTAAAATAAAGATAACACTGCCCCCCTCCAAAAAATATATATATACTAATGGAAGAATTCAGAAGTTTCAAATATTGAAGTCAAAAAATAGACTGGAAAGTCTTCACTGGCTTCCATAATGAAGTCACTGGTGACTTGAAGAGTGCAATTAAAGAAGCATGGTGAGGACAGAGAGGTTTCAGAGGTTGGAAGGTGAGAAAGGGAAGACTACAAATGCAGTCCACTTTTTCTAGAATCTTAGATGTGAAAAAGCAAAGAGAAACGAAGCAGAGTGGAAAGAAAATTTCCACTTTCACTTCAGAGGAAAACGTCCTAAAGGAAAAGTACTAGTACAATCAAAAAGTGAAGAAACAACTTAGCAAAAATATGATGCAAGTGCAGCTGTGAGAAGGCAGGCTAGACAGGGCTTGAAAGAACAAACGGGGAAAAAAAACCGTTATGCCTATCCACTTGTGACAAGAGCAAAGTATGTTCAAGTTACTGGAGATATCTGCAAGCTTTTTGTGGGGGAATAGCAAGTTGTGGAAATTCACATTCGATGGCCTCAATTTTCTCAGATAAGTAGGTAAATGACAGTAGGTGACAGGGTAAGGTTTGAGAAGAATGCAGAAATGGTAGTTGCTGTGATCTACAATAGTATTGTTTATAAAATAAAATTTAGGAATAATTACTAATTTATCCCTGGAGAAGGAAACAACAACCCACTCCAGTATTACTGCCTGGAGAATTTCATGGACAGAAGAGCCTGGCAGGCTATACAGTTTACGGGGTCACACAGAGTTGGACACAACTGAAGCGACTTAGTACACAGTTAGTACACATGAATTTATACAAATATTACAAAGATATTACAGATAATTCCATCAGCTTCCCCTAACATAAACAACTTACATTACCACAGTATACCTGTCACGACTGAGACACCAACACTGGTACAACACTAGTAACTACACTCAGACTTAACCAGTTTTTCCAACAATGTCCTTGTTCTGTTCCAGCATCTAATCCAGGACACCACACTGCAGTTACCTACAGAAGTTCTGAAGGCCCAGTCAAGATGGAGATGGCACCTACCTGCATGGTCATGGGCTTCTTTCTCCAACTTAGCCTGAGAGAGAGCTGACGACATGACCGAATCTGGGTTAGGATTTTGTCACCACAATAAATGGAAGAGTAAGAAGGCAAAGGGAGGGTACTGGCAAAAGTGTGACGAGGCACAATGAGGAAGAAAGTAAAAACAAGAGTTTACAAACCTGAGATGCCGGTAACGTCAAAAAGCAGGTACAGTAGAAATAAAAGCGAAAGCACTAGAAGAATAAGAGGCGGGATGTCAAGTCATGGAATCAGGAGCCTGGGAAGACTGGATGGGTCATCCCAGGAACTCTGAAGTAACCTCACGATAATGGCAGAGAGAAGAAAGAAGTAAATGAAGGATGATGCCTCAGGGTCCAGATCTGATGATAATTAAGGGGAAGAGACAGTTATACCGTCAGACAGCATGAACATCAGAGGAAAAGAGATTTTGCACAGAGGAGGAAGAACAATCACTAAAGTGATTATAATCTACCACCTAAACCAGAAAATGTCTGTGTAAGGTATTAATAACTACAGACAACAGAAGCATTTGGGGCTTAATGGTCCTCTGACTAAAGAAACAGAACTGGCATGTGGAATGGAAGAGGATGAAGATCCTGATGCTGCCTGCTGATACACCTACCACTGGGCAGGAAAACAGCAGGGAGAGAACCTCAGAGGGATAAAGGGAAAGTATAATGTCAAATTATCAGGGCAACATGGGCCTCAGTAACCCTAATAACACTGAAAAACATCCTGTGAGCAGTTTAACACGCGGAGAAGTAATAAGGCCTCCCTCCCTCCCTCCGGCCCCTCCTCTCCTTTCGCTACTCCAATTCTAGGGATAAGGACCTCAGAGAAAGGGCTACCCTTGAATTTTAAACAGAGCTGACTTAAAAACAGCCGAGAGGATATTTCTACATAACCACTATTTGAGACCTTGCCCATTATTCAAAATTCCTTATAAGTGAATTCAAGTAATATATTTCTTCTACATTTAATACCAGAAAGTTGACAGTCTTTGATATACTACATCCTACGCCTGACAATGCATTTAATCTAGCCTTTTTGTCAACTTCTTGAAGACTCTAAATCAGCCCTCACTAGCACTGATTACTAGTATGTAATTATTTTTCTTTTTTTCTATATATTTTTCTAGCTTTCCTGAACTTCCTCAATTCCTCTTTGGGACCTCATCTATCACTCTGTGTGCGTGCAAAATATATGCTCAATGGTGCAAAGAGAAGAAATCAACATAGCTCTTTTATATTGTTGGGTCTGCAACAAAGAAAAGAGAGACCCTGGCCTCTCAGCTCTTAAATTTACCATTTTCTCAGAACCTGGCACAGTGCTGAGGAGCCAGATGACTTCTGGGCACACACGACCACTATCAACATGAGGAAGCTACAGTTCTACATACTAAGTCCTGTCTGGACAAAGACAAATCAGAAGCCAAAGCAGAATCAAAACCCGGCACAATGGCTCAGGTTCTACTCTGAAAGTGTTCTCCAATACTGCTTCCCAGGAGAAGTCTTGATACATTGATTAGCTACCACTATGCTACTAACATATCAAAATACACGCTCCTTTGAAAACCCCCTGAATCTTTCTTTAAAAAATTGTCTGCTACTGCATATCTCCCGTATCAATGTAAAAACTGCTCAGAAAAAACCTATAGCAAACCTGGGATAAAGTCCAGCCAGTACTCTGCAGAGTCTGTCAAAAGACTAACACAGAATAAACACCAAGAACCTGAATCTGCCTCCATCTTCCCCACCTTCACTTTCCCAAAAACAGAAAAAAGGACTACTCCCCTTGCACACTTTAGATGTACCAAATAATTAGTTGTGTGCCCATTCCAGCAACCAGCTATTCATATCTTAGCCAGACCTGGATTAACACAAGATTAATAACTTCACTTCTGCCAATTAGTTCAACCACTTCAAAAGACAGTTTATCAGTTATCTATCACATCTAAATAATACACCTATCTGACGACTCCACAATCCACTGCTAGGCATATACTCAAGGAAAATTTCTACCCAGAGATGAGTATCAGATATGCACAATAGCTTTATTCATACCTGACACGTGGCTATCATGTTTACCAACACAAATGTGCATCAACAGGTGAATGAAAAAGCAAATATATGGGAGCTACAAGGTTGGTGAAGATGTGGAAAGGATGGCGCAAAGCACTCTGATCCATCCTTTCCCACACGCCTTGCCCTATGCATCCCTGCCATCCGGCTGTTACTGACTTAGTTAACATCACTAATAATGAGAAAAACTGGCACCATGTGCCTCCTGATGAGATACACTAACAAGGACACAGTATCACTAACGTTATATTCCTTATAACACTGATGCAAAAATGCATCAACTAAAATTAATTTTGAAAAAAAATCAGGTAAGTCCAAATTGACAACACAAAATCAATCTACCAAAGACACCAAAAATACCAATGTCACGAAAGACAAAAGCTGAAGAACCGTCCCAGATTAAGGGAGACTAAAGAGACATAAAAACTGAGTGTATAAGTCCATCCTGAACCAGCAAAAAAAAGAGCTATAAGATACATTAAAGAGATAATTAGAACAATTTGAATGGGAGATATGGATTAGACAACAGTATTATATCAATGTTACTTTTCTAAGATTTTGAATTTTTTACTGTGATTATGTAGAGGAATGTTCTCATTCTTAGAAAACAACACTAAAATGTCTGGAGGAAAAGGAGCATGAGGTCTGTAACAGACTCTCAAGTGGAACAGAAAAAAACCACAAAAAATTAAAATTATGCATACATATCTGCATATATGGAGAAAGAAAAAGGAAATTTAGAGGTAAAGCAAATATGCTGTTCAGTCCCTATGTACGACTCCTTGTGACCCCATGGAGTGCAGCATGCCAAGCTTCCCTGTCCTTCACCATCTCCTGGAGCTTGCTCAAACTCATGTCCATCGAGTTGGTGATGCCATCCAACCATCTCTTCCCCTGTCATCCCCTTCTCCTCCTGCTCTGAATCTTTCCCAGCATCAGGGTCTTTTCCAATGAATCAGCTCTTCGCATCAGGTGGCCAAAGTACTGGAGCTTCAACTTCAACATCAGTCCTTTCAATGAATATTCAGAGTTGATTTCCTTCAGGATTGACTGGTTTGATCTTGCTGTCCAAGGGACTCTCAAGAGTCTTCTCCAGCACCACAGTTCAAAAGCATCAATTCTTTGGTGCTCAGACTTTACAATCCAACTCTCACATCCGTACATATGGAATAACTATAGCTTGACTAGACGGAATTTTGTCAGCCAAGTAATGTTTGCTTTTTAATATGCTATCTAGGTTTGTCACAGCTTTTCTTCCAAGGAGCAAGCATTTTTTAATTTCATGGCTGTAGTAAAGGTCTGCAGTGATTCTGGAGCCCAAGAAAATAAAGCCTGTCACTGTTTCATGTCATGATCTTCGTTTTTTTGAATGCTGAGTTTTAAGTCAGCTTTTTCACTGTCCTCTTTCACCTTCATCAGGAGGCTCTTTCTTTAGTTCCTGTTCGCTTTCTACCATTAGGGTGGCATCATCTGCACATCTGAGGTTGCTGATCCAGCTTGTGATTCATCCAGCCCAGCATTTCTCATGATACACTCCGCATATAAGTTAAATAAGCAGAGTGACAATACACAGCTTGACGTACTCCTTTCCCAGTTTTGTTATGTGCCCGGTTCTAACTGTTGCTTCTTGACGTGCATACACATTTCTCAGGAGGCAGGTAAGGTAGTTTGGCATTCCCATCTCTACAAGAATTTTACAGTTTTATTATCAGGAAATGTTAAAAATGGTGACCAAACTGGGTGAAGGGCATATGGAAAGTTTAAGTAATTTTTTGCAACTTTTCTGTACTCCTGTTTGAAATTATTTCGAAAAAGTTTTTTTTTAATTGTATATATTTACACAACAAAATACTGACCAAGAAAGAAGAAATTAATTGATATCTGCAACATATTGCATGAATATCAATCACTGTATCCAGCAAAAGGAGCCAACCGCTAAAGAATATACACATTCCTTTTATGATGTTCAACAGGTAAAATAATCAATTCTGACAGATGTCTGAACTCTGTTCACCATGGAAGCAGGGACTACTTACTGGGAAGGGGAAGAGGAAATCTTTTGGGGTGCTAGAAATGCTCACTATCTTGATTTAGCTGGTGACTACAGAACTCATACATTATGTAAAAAATTTTCCAACTATACACTTCAGATTTGTGCATATATTTATTATATTTTATATCTCAATTTTAAAAAGGTTACAATAAACCATAAATAGTTTAGCTAAGGGGGGGGGAATAGTATAAGTAAAAATATTTTAATGGACATGAAGCAAAACTATTTTAAAGGCAAATCTTCTGATAATACTAAATTCACTCCCTACTTAAATTTCTATAATTAAAGAGATCTTATACCACTATCTTGATAACATAATCTATAAATATATCAAGTTTTAAGACTGTAAATAAGTCAACATTCAAATGAAGCAAGACTAAGGCACTAGGCTAAAATAATTCATTTTTTCAACTTTTAGAAAAAAGCTAAGTAAAAAAATGAAAAGGTTCAAACATGAGAGAGGAACCACACTTATCACATCACTTATAATTATAAAAGACTGAAAACAATCTCGTAAAAAGCAGCACACTCCTTCAACGTAATACAGGTACAATAATGTTTGCACACAGAGTCTAACTATACACACAGTCATCCCTCAGTCCCGAGAGGGACTGGTCCCAAGACCCTATCTGATACCAAAACTCAGGGACACACAAATCCTTTACACTCTGCCCTCCACATCCAAGAACATGCAGCCTATGGATACAGAGGGCCAACAGTCTTAAAAAAGAGAATAAATAAAGACATGCTCATGAAGTAGGATTAATAATTGTTTTTCTGTTTTCATGATTTGCAGCAATATTCTTCAATTACTTTTACAGCAAAGTACATTTTAACTCCCACAAGAAGTGTCTGCCTTGCCTGTTTGAAACACTTTTACAATCCCAACATAAATGTCAAAGAAAGTTTATTTCTTTTCAACATTAACTCCTTTTAAAAAATAACTTTAAGGTACAAAAATAAAAGGAAAAATTCACCTATTAGTGCAAAATCCTTCTGCACCCACCTGTATGACAATACCAACTCTCTTCATTTTTAAACATGCAAACTTAAAAATAATTTTAAAAATATGATCTGTTAACACATCTACTAATGACAAAAATTCATGAAGCAAAATTAGGCTTCACTACTAAACATTTATCCTAAAGAACAAAGGACTCCTTCCCCAACTCCCCAGGAAATCATCGTAAGTCCAAACTGTCTACATCTCTCTGTATCACACATTATTGTATGAAATTTCACAAAAATATTATTTATTTCTATGTTAATTATACTTTTTTATTACATGTCTTCAAAAATACTATAGATGCTATTGGCTTCTCTCATCCTAAAAAGAACTTAAATTTCAATTTACACCACGAAATGAACACTGCAATCGAGCAAGATCTGAATCACTCCTACTGCCATGAAACTAAGGTCAGCTTTATTCCTAACAGCTCCAAAGCAAGATAAATGGATAAACAAATACTATAATAAACATACCTTGGAATAGTCTCATCAGTTAAAAAAAAAACACCTAATTACTGACACATGCAACAACATGGACGTATCACAAATATTACACTAAGCAAAAGAAGTCAGAACCAAAAAGAACACATATGCGATAATTCCATTTACATAAAACTGGCAGAAGAGGCAAAATTATCTATAGTCACAGAAAATAAATCAGTGGTGGGAGAAGGGAAAGGACTGCAAAATAGCAGGAGGAAAGTTCTGGGGGTGATGAAAATGTTACATTTTCATGGTTACATTTTCAATGGTTACAGAAGTAAATACACTTCTCAAAACTTATCAAGATGTACACTCGGCATGAGTATACTTAAAATGCAGGCATTTTATTGCATATAAATTAAACCTCAAAAAGTTAATTTTGAAAAACAATAAGCTTACTAGAAGTAGACTGCCTCCTCAGAAAGCAATGCATTACAAGACTAACATTTTATATTTCTTTTATGTTAAACTGCCTTTCTTTACATCTATTAAAATAGATGTTAATAAAGTTTTGGATAATATTTAAAACTGAGAAACACTGTTCACAACTGTGCCATCTTATACAGTACCCATTAACCACATGTAGCTAAATCAATTAAAATTTAAAATCTAGTTCCTCCAAGAGGGAGGAGAGTAATTTGACAGCAGTCAAACCTGACAAGGTATAACAGTCAACCAATCGAAGTCAGTATTAACAGTGATAAATCATGTTGACAGCATATGCTCGATATGATAGGGTGAAAACGGCACTTTACTTCTGTGGTCTCCCTCCCAAAAACCCGTGACCCATAACCAGGAGAAAATCATTAGACAAATTACAATGTCTAATCGGAAGAAGCATTCTACGAAATACTTAACCAGTACTCCTCAAAACTGTCAAGACTGTTAACAACAGGAAGTATGAGAAACTAACACAGCCAAGGGGAGCCTATGGATCGGATACGTGACTAAATGTAATGTGGTATCCTGGACAGGGTCCCGAAACAGAAAAACAGACTAGGGAAAACTAAGGAAATTGAAATAAACTTAGTGAATAAGCAGTACTGGCTACTTAGTTATAACAAATGCACGACAGTAATCTAAGACGTTAACAATACAAAAACTGAGTGTGGTATACTATGGGAGCTCTCTTGTACTGTATTCTCAATTTCTCTGTGAATCTAAAACTGTTCTTTTTTAACTGGAGTATAGTTCCTTTATAATGTTGTGTTTTAGTTTCTGCTGTACAACATAGATCAGCTGTATGTATACATTATTCCCTCCCTCTTTATAATTATTCTTAAAAATAAGGCCTCCAAGGGAATTCCCTGGCAGTTCAGTGGTTAGGACTCCCAACTTCTACTGCAGGGGGCATAAGTTCAATCCCTGGTCAGGAAACTAAGATCACCCATGATGCAGAGCCAAAAAAAGATTTTTTTTTTTTAATTAAAAAAGCAAAGCCTACTGAGTTGTAATAAAACATATTTTCTGCATTTTAAAAAATGCAGGTTCCCTCAGTCACACTAACCCACGTGTCAAGTACTCGACAGTCACACGTGGCTAGTGGTTACAGTATTTGACAGTGGAGATTTACATAATATTTCTATCACAGCAGAAAATTCGGTTAGATAGTGCTGGTGTAGAAGACTATTTTTAATGGGACCAATACAGAAGAGTATTTTATAACTGCCTACGACTTATGAACAGATCTACATCTACCCAGAATTAAAAACCCTCACTGAAATCTAAACATCCTCAATATGTTTATTCCAGTTTCTAATTCAAACAAGTACTTTCTGAGAACGCTTTTTAAAAAGTCAATATAATATATATAAATGTAACACTGAAAAATGTTTCACTCCCCAGAGTGCAATTCTCTGAAACTCTTTCAAGGTATCCAAGATGTCAAATCTGTTAAGATATTCTCTGCATTTTTCACTATGTTGGCACTGCACCAGTCATGGGTAAAATTGTTGACAGCTTTAGCACCATTCAAAGTAATGGCACCAAACTGTGCTAATACTCACCATGTTCTTCACTGCCCCGTGCCATATATTCCCAAGAAAGAAAAAAGCGGGGTTTACTTAAGAATGCCTTTAATAAGGCAGCAAAAGCTGCCAATTAATCTTGGGTCCTGTGTACACATCTTTTTAATAGCCCTAATGTGATGAAATGAGAAGTACACATGAAGCACTTCTGGGGCACGCCACCGTCTCTAAGAAAGGCACTTAGGTGCCTTTGAGTTACAAGCTCAACTACCTACTTCCATTCATGAAACATCATATTGAGCTGAAAGGGCTGACACACAAATAAAATCATCCAGACCTAGGTATATACCAGACACTTTTTTCAAAAATAAACAAGGTGAGATTGTCATTTTAAAGAAAACAACTATTTGCTGCCAATTACAAAACTTAAGCTTTTAAGCAAAGTTAGGATTTTAGAAAACTTCTATTCACTACCATGAGTTTGACAGATTTTTGTAGTACTTATACTTTCCAATAAGTAAAGGATTTTCTGATGAGTGTTGATATTAATGTGTAGAGGGTTTGATACTGTGTAATATAAAATATCCATTTAATGGACAAAACAGACCAATAGATTTTATTATAATGGAATATAAAAGTGCACTGATATAGTAATTCAAATTTCACAATGCAACTAACCTTTAAAAACTACTAGCTATCCAATTTTAGTGTAATATCAATGAAAATCTGCAATTATCTGAAAAAGCTCTTAAAATATTCCTCCATTTTCCAACTACATACATGGCTTCATGAGGATGAATTTCCTTCATATACGTCAACTAATGTAAGAAACAGCCGCGGACTGGATGCAGAAGCAGCTATGAGAATCCAGCTGCCTTCTACACAGTAAGACATAAAAAGCAATTTTTCAAAAGGGAAAACAATGTCACTTTTCTCAGCAAATTTTAGAAATGTTTTAGAAAACTGGTATTTTTCATTAAAAATATACTACGTTAACATGTAAAGAAGTTATTGTTATTTTTAAATCAATAAATCATTTCAAATTTCTTAATGTGATAAAGATAGATATAACCGAAAAGCCAAAAGCTCTCTGGGGTCCTCTAATTCTTACAAAGGTAAAGGAGATCTAAAATCAAGTTGAGGGCATCTATCTCAGAGAAAGAGGAAAATATAATACAACAAATATATAAATTAACTTAAACAAACATACATTTGAAAGCCTATCAAGAGAAATAAAACATCCCTGATGACAAGAATACCAAGATCCAAATGGACACTTCAAAAGTATCTCAGGTTAAAAATATATTTTTCAAAAGACAGAGAAACTTTTCACATTCTGAGATTTACTTATATGATTTCTTTATTGCCTCTACCACTAGGCTGTAAGACCCACAAGACAGGACCTTAAGTGTTTTGCTCATCACTATGGCTAGCCCAGCACCTGGAACAAAGCAGGTATTCAAATAATTTGTTGGGATTGAAAACAAAACAAAAAAGACAAAAGACTTAAAAATAGAACCCACTGAGGTCTCTATTCAAATTAAAAGATGACACTTCACAATCAAAATGTATCTATCTGCATAGTAATAACAATTATACCCTTTAACAATCACTGAAAGCCTATTTATCAACACCACGTGCCAGGCACTGTATTGCGCATTTTAGACTTTTAATTCCCAAATCACTACGGGATATATTTTCCAGTAAGGAAAACAAGGTTCCAAGAAGTTAGCTTCTTTATATCTATAGTTACAGGTAGTGACAGAAAATTAAACCCACACTTCTGTTTAATGGCCACAAGCTTTTTCTCTACATACTGACACGGTGTTCAATAATGCTTAGTTACTTTCTTCCTCCCATTTCCTTGCAATTCTCAGAGGAATTTAGTTGTGGAAGTAACTTTTTCTCCTTTTCCCAATCTCCCACTCTGTCCCACTCTCACTATCCTCCACTATCCTTCCTTCTTGTCACTCAAGCAACACAGTGAGCCCCTCTGCCCTCTGGTTGAATGCGTACATGCGCAGTGGTGTCGGACTCTTTGAGACCTCATATTTCCCAGGCAAGAATATTGGAGTGGGTTGCCATTTTCTTCCCCAGGTGATCTTCCCAACTCAGGGGTGAACCCATTTCTCCTGCCATCTCCTACACTGGCAGGAGGATGCTCTACCAGTGAGCTACTGGGGAAGCCCCAAGCCCAGTGGCTGGGGAGGAATACATATTCTCATAGCACACTATCAAAAACTTCTCTAACAGTAGCAGAACTAATATAAGAGATTAAAAAGTCTCAGATTCTAGAACATGAATTAAGGCTCTCTGACTTACTGATCTCACAAGACGGCTTCATCCAGTTACTCAATTAGCCATGGTTTGGGCAAACCATCTCAATTCCTAAGGGGCTAACCATGAAATCCCCTGGATGTAACCATCTCTTCAAAGATTGAGCCAAGATTTACCAATCATTAAGTACCAAAACAATACTTCTGACAATTCTGTCCAGTCTCTACAACCAAAGGACCAATACTGAAGAGGCTAGAGCTCCCAAGACTTCCTCAAGGCTCAGAACAACTAGAATAAAAAGAGCCTTGTTCCCAAAGAACACTCCAGGCACACTTATCACCACACAAAAAGCTTTTACTGTTACTGTTATTTTCCCCACCTTATACTTCTGAATAATATATGTTTCTTTTTTCTCCCTTTTGGTGAAACGAGAATAAAATTAGCAACTAATAAACTAGTCAAGAAAAATTACAATGCCCTACACATGACCACATTATTTGATAATCTCACCACAAGCCAATCTTTTCCAGTGAAGGCTCCCCAGAGCCTGTGAAAGTTTTACTTTTTAAGTCTCACAAAGCCCTGAACATGCTTTACCTCAACATCTACGTTATAAAGAAAATGAGCAATACGAGAAATGACCCTTCTCCCTTAAAAATTAGGTTGGCAGACTTCCCTGGTGGCATAGTGGGTAAGAATTCCCCTGCCAGTGCAGGGGACAGGGGTCGACCTCCAGTCTGGGAAGACTCTACACGCTACAGAGCAACTAAGCCTGTGTGCCAAACTTCCGAGCCCGCGATCCAGGGCCCAGGAGCCACAACCACTGAAAGTGGAGCGCCTAGAGCCCACGCTCCCCCAGCAAGAGAAGCCAGCACAGTGAGAAGCCGGAACCCCACAGTGAACAGCAGCCCCTGCTCTCTGCACCTAGGGAAAGCCCACACAAAGCAACAAAGACCCAGCACAGCAAAAAATAAATAAATAAAGTAGCACTCTAAAAAAAAAATTTTAATTTAGCTGCAATGTGCTAAAGAAACCTTGCCTGAAAAAAAAACATAGGAAGTCACATTTGTGGTCTGTCACTCCACACATCATTCTCTAACAGGTCACTTTTAATAAAAGTAAATAAAAGTAATCTCTATCCTTTTCATCAAAATCTTGATATATTAATTTACTAACACAACAAGATCTGAATAATAAATGACTTAAGCAATTAGATGTCACCAAGTACATGCAAGCTACAAAAAAGATAAAATACTCCTTCTAAATGCTCCACTAAAAAAAAGTTTTTCTTCAATACTTAACAACTCTAGTATACAAAAACACGTAATACAAGTTTATGCTGTCTCCTTGATCCTTTCCCAAAAGTGAAAATCCCTGCTACCACTCAAATGTGAATTTAGATTTATATACAGAAGTCCTACCCTTCAAATCCTCTACAGACTTCCTCATATCCAAGCGTTACTGAATACTGTAAAAAGTACACATAAACTAAAATTTATAAAAGCAATCAATGTAAACTAAATAACCAATTAATTTTTCCAAACTAAGCTTCGTATCTTCTTATAGTTATTTATAAAACCTTTATCACACACGATCCTCTGAACCCACAAAATCAAGAAATTTTGTTAACATTGCACTTGGAACCAACTGTTCCTAGAATGGTTGGCTAGACCTACTAGGCCTCATTCACCAAAATATACACATGTATTTTAACTCTTCAGGACACGTAAATTAAAACCACCAAGATAAATATAGGAAAATTTTTCGAGGAAAAGGGAAAACATCTAGAAGCTTCTGTGTGATTCTGCATAGAAAAGGCAACATTACACCTTCTTTGAGACATGCCGCCTCTCTTAGCAGTGGGACCTTTCAAGACCCCAACCCCATGGCGATACTAACTAGACCAATGATGGAAATTTGGACCAAGTTCAATCTATCAAATTTTCCCTCTCAGCAATCTGAAAAGGGGACACCGAGCTAGTAACCATTTGGCTAGTGACACTAGAGCCTGAGTTTATACATGTGGATCCAGGAATGAGGTGGCAATTTTCTTCTGTGTTTGCTAAAGCAGAAAAGGCAAGCGTGTGGAAAGACAACCAAAGCAAGATACAGAGAGACATGAGATGATACCTACTGGCCAGCAAGGAGAAAAGTGCTCTCTGCACTAACTTTGTCTCCTGAATGCGTCCGAGTTCCTAGTTCATGTCCTTCATGAAGTTAACTGCTCTTGGGTTCCTTAATACACCCTCTTACCTCTCCCCTCAGAGGACTCCTCTTCCTGTCTTACGTCATCGAAAAATCATTGATACTTTAAGACAAATTCATACCAACATCAATGCAGAAAAAATATGATTATTCTTATTTATGGTTCATAAGGGATATGAATGGTACCAGAGAAATTGCTTCTATTTACTATCTGTAAGTTCAGAAGAAATAATAAGAACAAAAATAACCAGAGCCTTAAAAGCAAAAATTCTCTGCATAAGCCCTCAGTTTTGTGCTTCCCTTCAAAACTCACCTGTTCAAAAGTTCTGCTGGTTCACAGCAGGAAGTCTGAGCAGACTTTGTTCAGGTCCTTTTAACACTGTAAATAATAAAAGTATCACAGTAAATGACCCAGCAATCTCTTAGGAAACTTTAAAAACACAACTTTTACTATGAATATGCTTTATAAAAATGGATTCCAAACCTGGTTAAAATATTATAATTACCTGACATGCTTTTCATCCAGAGTCCCTGTCCTAAACTCTAAATAGTCTCTCCCAGTAGCTCTGCAATGCAACTGAAAAATATATTTTTTTAAACCAAAGTTCTAAGTGATTCTGATGAAGCTAATAAATGAGCACCACTATAGGGTTTCAGGAAATTGTTCCTTGGCATTTTCATTCAAAATTACCAAATATCTGATAGAAAACTGAGAGCTAGCAAGATGGTAATACAATATGTATCCTATGCAAATAATCAATGAGCCCCAAGATGTATGACCACTGCCAAAATGTTCATGGAGCAAGCTCCAGAAGTGCTTTCAGCTGCAAAATCAAAACCTTCTTTTAACGCTCTGATGAGACAATATCTTAAATATCCACAAAACAGTGATATTTCAAGTGACAAACTGAAACAATAGCTTCAAGAGATTTCTTAGCTAAATTCAAATGATTTGAAGGCTGCTCCTAAAGAGTCAAAAAATAATAATTAAAAGTTAAAGTTGATAATTTTACTCTCAAGCAAGAAAGCAACTTGAGAAAGCCACTTTCATCTTTAATTTTGAACAAAAGTAGCCATGTTACAATGTCCAAAAGGTCATTAACTTTATCCACTGCACTCTACATTTTATAAGAGCAAGCAGAAGCAAAAGAGGGGAGAACTAGGTAACAAGCTCTTCTCTGGGCCTAACTCGAGAGAACAAGCTCTAGTGTATCTCCTATTTCAGTATAAGTACAAACAAAGCTCAACTTCAAGGAAACTCTGTAGTTAACCAGAAAATATAAAATTGTGTTCCTTACTTAACTGCTTGAGGTGAGGAAGCATATCATACCTTGAAAGTATTTTTATAAAATTAATTTTGGCTACAGGATAATATTCTTTTGTTTTTCAAATCTCCCCTCTTCTCTCTAAACCTCAAATAAAATTATGGGCAATTCAAGAAAAGTAACATTTTTGTATTCCTGTGTAATTAATTAATCTAGCGCATTTCTCAGTCATCTGAGAACATAAACAAATGAAAAAATGCAATCCTGGTCAAGAAATAATAGGAGTCTAACTAACTTGTATGTGTTGTAAGTCTACTTATATTTTTCAAGACATGCAATTCTTCAGGGCATTAAAAGTGAATGGAAATCATAAGACCTGATCACCAAAAAATCTAGTGGGGGTTAAGGGGAGGGAAAAAGAAAAAAAAACACTTGGGTTCAGAGTTTTAACAACAATGGCCAAGTAATGTTAAGGCAATTCAAACTGCTAAAGAAAAACAGACATTGAACTTGCCTCTAATATACCAGGATTAACACCAACATAGGCTGGAGATTCAACCTAATGAGACTGGTCCCACTATAATCTATAAGAGATAGAATAAAACAGAAAAGTACCAAAAATTTAGTCATTAGAGGCTAATGAACAACTACAAATGCAGTCTTCAAAAATGGCACAGATCAAAGATCCTTCACAAGAGCAAAGATAAATAAGACAGAAATAATCTCATCATCCAAAATGGTTCCCCCAGATAGCAATCACTACCAATAGTGTCATCTTCCAATGTGAAGGTCAAAAAAAAAAAAAAAAGACATATGGAATATTAAAATGCAGAGTCATGACAGCAAATGAACCCATATGACATCAAAGGCATAATTTGGAACTGTCATTTCAAAAACTCACCAAAGGAACAAGAGAGAGAGAGGCAATTTGTAAAAGCACTACTTCCCCTCGAGCATCACTATCCCTGAAGCTCTAATTCCTAACGACTCATGATTTTCAGGCAAGCCAAGACAAATTATTTTACATATATGCAACTCACCAACAAAAGCATTTCAAAATCAAAGTATTAAATTCCTTAAGTGAATTAAAATGAAAGAAGACATTTGTGAGAGCTCAGTAATAAGAATATGGAGATAAGCTGAAAGAAAATCAGGAAAAAAAATTTTCCAAAAAGTCTACTAGCATAAAATTACTGAAGAACTAGTCTGAAAGATCAAAGTTGATGAACAAATAACTCAGCACAAAAAGTTTTACACATGTAAGATGCTATAAAAGATACACAAACAAATTAGTGGACCAGTCCCTGAGGAATTTAAAACTAGGCTGGACAACACAGAAATCATTAAGAGGAATTCTTTACCATTAAAAATGTGAATTAAAACACTTCAAGGATATATTTCTTAATGATCTGTATCTAAATTTCAAAGGAAATTCATTTCTCTACATTTTCAAATAGTCTGAAATATTTCAAAGACCCTCTTTTTAGAAAGCAATTTCTTTTGAAAAATCCTTTTAGGCAGATCATCATCAATCTCATTTAAAAACTTTTGAGAAAGCTATTTCATGACTATTTCCTGAAATATATGAGCCCCCTCAATTTTTCCAAATTGGGGCAGGGAAAGGTGTCCTGCTGGGGGGAAACGGGTGGGCACACTGGCTCAAATGTCCAGATTCTGACTTCCAAGAGTCACAGAGGCGTGGAAAAAGACTCCAGGACAACTGAACAACTCGACTCACCAGGACCGATTAGCTGGCACACTTTTTCTACTAGGTTCCTTGTGATTGTGCCTCTCTGGCTAGACCACCTCAGTACCTTCCCAGCCACACCGGACCAGCTCACTTCAGCTTCTGCCACAGGGTCTTGGCCCTGGATTCCTAGCCTGGGGCACTCCTCCTCCATGGAGATACAGAGATTAGCTCCTTTACCTGTGTGGAGTCTTTCCTCAAATATTGGTTTTTACCCAACAAGGCCTTCCCAGGTCACTCCACCTAAAATGAACCCCTCCCTCAACTCCCTGTTATCCCATTACCCTGTCTCATTTTTTCCCACATCACTTCTCACTACAGTATATCTTGCCCAAAAGTATGTATTTACCTGTCTAGGAATGAGGTCCACAGAAACAGGAATTTTTGGTCTGTTTTGCTCCCAGCCCCTAATAGTGTAGTACAATCTCAATATTTTTCAAATAAACGAATGCACAAATGACAGAAGAAATGAATGGAAGCACACAGTACCTTCTCCCTCCTCAGTCTCAAAATCCTAAAATGTACAGAAAAGGCCAAGTACAGAAAAGGTTCAAAGCCTTTTCTTCTCTAGTGAATCATGACCATTACCTGTGTATTTCCCATTGTTAAATGTCTGTGTGACATTCTTCCAGATACTTCCCACTTTTTAAACCTTTTTCTAGTGTCTTCTATTTAAGTCAACATTTGTTGGGACAGAAATGTATACGTTCCACTTTGAGCACTACACTAGTTAAACGCATAAAAACATCAAGGAATGAGGCAACATATTTGTGTTCGAAATCAACAAACTCTGACAGGCCAGAGCTGCAAATACTAGGATAAAAGTTAGTGTTCAAAAACGGTGACAATTTTTTTTAATCTAGAAAATCATTAGATTCTAAAAAGGAAATACTATGTAAGGGAAAAATATCTTCCATGCATACACACGGGGAACCAAAGCTGCCTGTAATCCAAGGTATAAAACACTGAGTAAGTATAATCCAAGGTACACAACACTGGATAAGAAGCTGGTCACTGGTTCCGGCCCCTTCCTCAATCTCTTGCAAGTTAAAATGAAATACTTACCTTTCTTACAGAGAAAATAGATGCGCTTACTTACAGAGAAAAGAGATGTGCTTAAGTGTTCTTTCAGGGAAAGAAAGAATTTTTTAAAAAACAAAAACCCACAGTGCTAGATAAATGCAAAGCAATGTAACTGCTTCCCAAACACGGTCAGACAACCTGCTTCTCTATACCCTCTTCCCTGGTCGCTTGGTTTGTTTCAGCCAGAAAACTGAAATAAATCTGAGTGCTTTCGTGAGGAACTGCTGTCACTCAAGGCTAATGCCCATTTCAACCTGATGTGAAGGCTCGGGTCCCAAAGCTGCCATGGGTTATACTCTTCCCGACCTCCGACCCAGGTTCCGATCATGGCTCCACCTTGGCTTCGGGCCTGATCCAGACCCAGTCCTCTCGCCGCGGAAGGAGTCTCCCCAGTGCAGATGCTCCGTGAGGCAGGCAGGGGCGCATCTCCCCGAGGCCAGGTGTGGGGAGGAGCGCGAGCAGGAACAGCTGTCTGGCCGCAGCAGCTGTTACCCCGGGCACCCCGAGGCTGGACCGGCGGCTGGCCCGGAGGAGCAGGTAGCGGAAAGGCGAGCCCTCTGGCCCTGAGCGAGCCGGCCTGACACTGTCCACCCATCACCCTCCTCCCTTCCTCGGCTCCCCCTGCGATGCCAACGGGCCCGGGAGGAGGGGACTCCCCAGCTCGACGGAAGAGACGCGCCAGGGCCCGGCGTGCCCCCGGCCGGGGAGGCGGCTCCCTCCGGCCCCGCACCTGACCTGTCCGCTCGCTTGACGCCCCAGCCGGCCGAGGCGGCTGCCGGGCGGCCTGGGGGTATCCATGCGGCTGGGCCGGGTCGGGCCGGAGCGGCGGGGACGCCAGAGCGGGCGGCAGGCCCAGGAGAGCCAGGCAGTATGGCGGAGCCCGGGCCGCGGAGCGGAGCCGGGCAAAGGGAGTGAGACCGAGTCGCTGGTTACCTGCGGTCCGGGACAGGGAAGACTCTCGGAACCCGTCAGTCCTCAGCCTCAACAACACAAGATGGCCGACACGTCGCCACGCACGTCACGTGACAGCGCGCTGGCTACGCCACGCCCCCCCGCTCCGCCCCCGCCACGCCCCGCCTCCTTCCACGCTCCTCCAGCCTCCCACGACGTCCTTCCTTTCCACCGCCTCCCTCCAGTCTTCCCTGGACACGCCCCTGCCCGGGCCCCGGATGTCAGGCGGGAGGAGGGCGGGGCCGCGGCAGAGCGCAAGCGCCTGCGAGTCCCTGGGCCAGAGCTCTCCCCGCTTGTCCTTGAGTTGAGTGGAGTTGGTGTCCATAGTTGGATCTGGGCCAGTCGCCATGTGACTCACCGTCGTGTGTGCCCAGTCTAGAGCCCATTGGCAGTTCAGAAAGCTCCGCATCGTTTAGGAGCTGATTTTCCACACCAGAACTTTTCCACAGGTTTTCGTTCCGCGTTTTCCCTGCTCATTAGCCATCCTAGAGAAAAACGGGGACGTGAGACGCTGAAACTCAAAGCAGTTTGTCTGCTTGTTAACGGTTCTGGTAGAACTGGGAATTCATTCTAGAGTCCTGGAATCTGACAGCTGGGGAGGCCTTTAGAGGTCCAGTCTCTCCTAGTGCGTCTCGGGCTATAACTCTTCCGCCTATCTCTTTATTTGCGGATTGCCAGGTAAAGTACAGGCCACCCAGCAGCATCACGGACATACACTAAGAAATTATTCACTGCTTTATCTGAAATTCACGTTAAACTGGGTACCCTGTATTGTTATTTGGTACATAAGGCAACCCTACCCTTCTCAGGTCATCCCATTATTTTCTTCTGCTTTCATCCTCTCCCTTATTTACAGGATCCTTCCTTTTACCTTTTAAAATACTCAAGTATCTTTCATCTTACAATTGAATGTTAAAACCTCCAATTCCCCCTACAACAACCTCCACCCCTTCGTTTCTTTTCAAAGCCAAACAGCACATGGGACTTCCTGGTGGTCCAGTGGCTAAAACTCCACACTCCCAGTGTAGAGGGCCAAGGTTCAATCTCTAGTCAGGGAACTAGATCTTGCATGCTACAACTAAGAATTTTCATGCTGCAACTGAAGACCCCATGTTACTCAACTGAGACGCAGTGCAGCTAAATAAATACTTTAATTTTTAAAAAAGTCAAAAACACAGAAGAGGTGCTTTTACGTACTTTCCTGATTTCTGTACCTAGCAAGCAGCTATCAGCCATTCTAATGTGGCTTCCATCCTGACTGTTCACCCATTGCTTGCTCAGCCTACAAGTTGATAGCCGGAGTTTTTCAGTCCTTATCTTTTTTTTTTTTGTCAGTCCTCATGTTAACTCAAGGGCTTCCTCAATGGCTCAGCTGGTAAAGAATCTGCCTGCAATGCAGCAGACACAAAAGTTGTGGTCAGGAAGACCCGCTGGAGGAGAAAATGGCAACCCACTCCAGTATTCTTGCCTGATAAATCCCATGGACAGACTAAGCAACTGAGAGCACACACACTCACACACACACACACAACTTGACTTGGTTCTTCCTCATTTTCAATGTCATTGACCACTCCCTACCTCCTGAAATACTTTCTACCTTCACCTTTACGCTCTTACTCCTCAAAATATGATCAATGGACCAGCAGTATCAGAATCACTTGGAAACTTGTTGAAACACAGAATCTTGAACAGGTTCTTCGCAATCCCAATCTGCTGAACTCTAGAATCTCTGTCATCCACATTGTCCCCCTTTCTTCCTCTATCTCCTGAGTTTAATGCTCCAGATATGACTATGTAGGAAAGTCCTCAAATATGCTGGTCTGTTTTAGCCTTTGCACATGTTGTTCCCTCTTGTTATGATGCCATTCCCAATGCTTACTCCACTTTTCGCCAACAGGCAAAACTCCTGCTTATCTTTGAAAGCCAAAATCGTGTTACTGACGTGGCTTGTCATGCCACATCTCTGAGACTATGCCATCTGTGCCTGTAATTTTATATATGTATAAAATATATATACACAAAATTTTATATATATTTAAGGTATAATTTATATACAGTAAAATTTAGCATTTTAAGTATGCAGTTTTATATATATATATTTAAGGTATAATTTACATACAGTAAAATTTAACAGTTTTAGTATACAGTTTTGCAACTTTTGAAAATTTATATAGGTGTGTACAATTACTACTAAAGTCAAGGTACGTAATAGTCCTATCTCCCACAAAATTTCCCCAAACGACCCTTTGTACTCAGCCCTAACATCCACTCTCAGCCCCTAAAAACATTATTCTGTTTTCTGTCCTTATAATTCTGCCCTATGGTGTCATATGAATAAAGCCGTAGAGCATATAGCCTTTTGAAACTGGCTGCTTTCACTTAGGACTTCCCAGGAGGCTTACTGGTAAAGAACCTGCCTGCTGATGCAGAAGACACTGGAGCTATGGATCAGGAAGTAGCAACCCACTCACTCCAGTATTCTTGCCTGGACAATTTCATGGACGGAAGAGCCTGAAATTCAGTCACAGTACTGCATGCTCCAGTACTTTCTTCTGTTTCATTGCTGAGTAGTATCTCATTGTATATATGCACTATATTTGTCCATCCATTCCTCAGTTGGATATTTGGGTTGTTTCCATGTGGAGAGGTTATGAATAAAGTAGCTATGTTCACATGCAGGTATTTGTGTGAACAAAGAGTTTTATTTCACTTGGGTAAATACCTAGGAGTGAAATTGGTGGTTATATGGCAAATGTTTGTTTAACTGTATCAGAAACTGCCAAATCATTTTTCAGAGTGCCTTAGACATATTTGTGACCCAGTATAAGCTTTCAGAGAGCAAGAAACAAAGTTAAGGCAGGATAATGATGGTGATGAGGAAAGCTAACAAAAGTCCCCTGCTTTTAACCATTATACATACTGTATTGTTCAACTTTGCATCCTCAGCAGCTGGCGTTGTCCTGGCACACGGTAAGCACTCAAAAAATATCAATCCCTATAGAATAAAATAAATTCTTGATTACCTGCTCCTCGGGAAAGGCACTTTTCTCCTTTCATCCTCTCTGTCTCTCCAGTGTTTCTTCCAACAGTAGTTTTAAAATGACAGCAGTAGGCTCATGCCTGCCTTGCTGTTGTTCAGTCACCAAGTCGTGCCCAGCTCCTTGCGACCCCATGAACTGTAGCATGCGGTCTTCCCTGTCCTTCACTGTCTCCTGGAGTTTGCTCAGATTCATGTCCATCGAGTCAATGATGCTATCTAACCATCTAAGCCTCCGCCGCCCCTTCTCCTTTTGCCTTCCATCTTCCCCAGCATCAGTCTTTTCCAGTGAGTCGGCTCTTCACATCAGGTGCCGAAGTATTGGAGCTTCACTTAAACATCAGTCCTTCCAATGAATATTCATGATTATGTCTGCCCTAGTCATTGTATAATAACAAAGTTTCAGGTTTATTATGTCATTGATAGAAACAAAGAAGTTGAAAATAATAGATCATTGGTGGGGAAGGAGGAGTAAGGAGATTAGCTCAAAATGAATTTAATTTGAAATGAACACAGGTTGATTAACTGTGACAGATTATATTTTTCTTAAGAAAATACATCTGTTCAACATACTCTTCTAGAACTTACCCACTACCCTCTCCAGATATTGCTATTTGTTGTCTGCTTCTTTGTGACCCCATGGATTGTAGCCCGCCAGGCTCCTCTGTCCATGGAATTGTCCAAGCAAGAATACTGGAGTGGGGTGCTGTTTCCTTCTCCAGAGAATCTTCCTGACACAGAGATCGAACCCATGTCTCCTACAGTGCAGGCGGATTCTTTATCACTGAGCCACCAGGGAAAAAAAAGTGAAGTCGCTCAGTCGTGTCCAACTCTTTGCGACCCATGGACACCAGGCTCCTCCGTCCGTGGGATTTTCTAGGCAAGAGTTCTGGAGTGGGTTGCTGCTTCCTTCTGCAGGGAACGTCCCGACCCAGGGATCAAACCCAGGTCTCCCACATTGTAGACAGACGCTTTCCGTCTGAGCCACCACTTGATCTTAGCCAAAAGGCCGAGAAGCGAGGGAGCCACCAGGGAACTAGAGTTTAATTCTCCTCAGTCCCTCATAACCAGTAAACCCTGGTGGAAGTGAAACAAGATGCCTTCCAGTACTAACTCATAAAGGTGATGGAGCTTGTTTGCTCACAGTCCCTTTTAAGGCAAGAGCTGACGTAAAATAATAATAATAATAATTTTTAAAAAGAGCTGACAAATGGTAAGTCCAAATGTCCTGAGGCTGCCATTCTGGGAGGAAGTCCAGAGAATAAGGAGAGACCCAAGTAACTATCCACATCTATAGCCCCAGCTAAAGTCCCAGGATCAGCAACCAGACATTTGAGTGAAAAATGCCACCAGATGATGCCAGACCCAGCTAAGTCCTACCCAGGCATCCAAGCCCAGGACGTCATGAAGCAGAGACAGGCATCCTCACTGTGCCTTGTCTGAATTCCTGGGCCACTAGATCCATGAACATAATAAAATGGTTGTTTGAAGCCACTAAATTTTGGAATAATTTGTTACATAGCAATAGTGACTGGAGCATATCCTTATGGATTGAATTGTGTCCCCTCCAAAAAAGATATGCTGGCCTCCAAACCTCAGAATGTACCCCAGAAAGTGACTTTATTTGAAGATAGGGTCTTTGAGGTAATCAAGCTAAAACGAAATCATTAGGGTGGACCAAAATTCAGCATGACAAGTGTCCCTATAAAAAGAGGAAATCTGGGGACTTCCCTGGTAGCTCAGTGGTAAAGAGTCCACCTGCCAATGCAGGAGACGCGGGTTCGAACCCTGGTGCAGGAAGATCCCACATGCCTCGGAGCTACTAAGCCCTCGAGCAGGAACTACCGAACCCACGTGCCGCAACTGCTGAGGCTCCTGTGCCTTGAGCCTGTGCTCCGCAACAAGAGAAACCCAGCCACCACAACTAGAGAGTAGCCCCCCTCACTGCAACTGGAGGAACACCCACGCAGCCACGGAAACCCAGCACAGCCAAGAACAAATAAGGAACGTTCGGTTTGCTTGTTTTTTAAAAAAGAAGACATCTGGGGACATCCCTGGTGGTCTGGTGGTTAAGAATCCACCTTCCAGTGCAGGAGATGTGGGTTCAATCACGTGCCATTAGGCAACTAAGCCAAAGAGAGGCAGCTACTGAGCCCACGGAGTCTGGAGTCCGAGTTCTACAGCTAGAGAGAAGCCCGAGGTCCCCAACAAGGATACCATGTGATGTAACCAAGACCCTGTGCAGCCAAGTAAATAACAAAGAAAATAAGCTAAAAAGAAGAAATCTGTACACAGAAATGTATAGACAGAGCACTCCACGTGAACATGAGGTAGGAATCAAGTGATACTTCTATACCCCAAGAGACACCAAAGGTTGCCAGCAAACCACCAGAGGCTGCGAGAGAGGCGTGGAGCAAGCATTCTTCCTCAGCCCTCTGAAAGAACCAGTCAGCACCTTGATCTTGAATTTCCATCACCCAGCACTGTGAGACAATGAATCTCTGCTAAGCCACCCAATTGGTGGTACCTTGTTACAGCAGCCCTAGCAAACTAACAGTATTAGTTGCTCAGTTGTGTCCGACTCTTTGAGACTCCATGGACTGTAACCCTCCAGGCTCCTCTGTCCATGGGATTCTCCAGGCAAGAATACCGGAGTGGGATGCCATTATGGAATCATCTAAAATTTTAAAGAGACAGTTTGAAATGAAGGAGATTTAGAGGCAGTCAGAACTAAAAATCTGAGTCACCCATGGAGAGGAGATCTGTGAAACCTTGGGGAATTACCCATAACCAGCAACTGTAGAGAGGAAAAGCATGGAGTTAAGGCAGGCTCTTAGGAAGAAAAAGTGTAGCTGGTGGACAGAAAGAAGTTACAGGGAGGACCAGCTTAGAAGCAGGAACCAGTCTCAGAAGAGTGGGAGGAAGAGATTGGCTGGTAGTGCCAAATCTGTAGCATTATCAAGGCATCTGGGCCTGGGGACTGGAGGTGTGTCTGTGGAGCAGAGAGTACAGAGGATTCGAAAAGAGTAGATGATGAGGAAGGGAGGGTGCAGACATTTGGAAGTAGATAAAAAAAAAAAAAAGGAGGATGGATTCATTACTGGGGAAGGCGGTGCCACTCAGATTGGTACCCTAACTTACAGCGTCGGGTACACAGCTGAAAAGCAAAGAGGAAACACAAGGAAGACAGCGAAGAAAGGGAGCACAGCAAACAGCAAGGAAAGACTGCTCGGATGATAACTATGGAAACGGATCCATTTTTATGTTTGAAAACATTTTTATTCTAAAAGTACTTGCATATTTAAACTTTTTTTAAAAAATTTCCAACCTCCAGATGTACCAAGAAAATTAAATCGTAAAAACGATCTTGGAATACGATAAACATATCCTTTCATATAAACACCCCACAGTGTGTCCCAAAATGGTATTCGCTTTCTCCTGAGTCTTGCATATTGAGGATTTCATATTTTTGCTGTCCCAAAGAGTTCCCAACTTGTTCAACTGCTCGTCTCACTTTCTTTGCAGTCAGAGAGTCCCTTTTCTTTTTTAGTAAATGTTATTAGCAGTTGCAACAGTAAAGCAGTATGTGTTTACAGTTTAATACTTTTAAGAATTCAAAAATATATATCAGAAAAAATGTAAAACCCTCTCAAGCTAGATTCTTTCCCTAGGAAACTCAGGACTCTTAGGTTCTTTCCCCTCTCAAGTAACCCACCGATGACAGTTTCCTGTGTGGCTTTCTGGTTGTATAAGGAAACAAGCATAATGTGCTTCTTAACTCTCAGTACCACCGAGAGCTGAGGATACAAGCAGTTGCCCAAAATCTACTTGGCACTGACCTCATGCTGCTTAGCCGACGTGGGCAGAGACATGGCTTTGTATCTCTCACGTAAAACAGAACAAAACACCTGAGTGGTACTGTGTGTACTGCTCTGCTCCCGGCCTTTCTCCAAGAACATGTCCTGGAGTCCTCCACATTCTTTTCAGTGTCTGCCTAGCAATGATTATTTACATGGATGGAGGAGGGCATGGCAGCCCCCTCCAGTATTCTTGCCTAGAGCATCCCATGGACAGAGGAGCCTGGCAGGCTACAGTCCATGAGGTTGCAAAGAGGCAGACACGACTGAGCGACTAAGCACAGCCCACATCAGAATACACTTAATTGATCCTCTGCTGATAGACACCCTGATTGTTTCCATTATATTTGCTACAACAAATAATGCAATAATAAATTTCCCTTTAAGTATACCCTTATTCATGTTTATATTTACCTATAGGATAAACTCCCAGGGGTAGAATGCCTGGGTCAACGCTCCTGAGTATCTCTGCAGCAAAATACAGGGCTGGATGAAGCACAAACTGGAATTAAGATTGCCGGGAGAGATATCAATAACCTCAGATATGCAGATGACACCACCCTTATGGAAGAAAGCAAAGAGAAACTAAAGAGCCTCTTGATTAAGGTGAAAGAGGAGAGTGAAAAAGCTGGCTTAAAACTCAACATTCAAAAACTGAAGATCATGGCATCCAGTCCCATCACTTCATGGCAAATAGATGGGAAAACAGTGGAAACAGCAACAGACTTTATTTTCTTGGGCTCCAAAATCACTGCAGATGGTGATTGCAGCTGTGAAATTAAAAGACGCTTGCTCCTTGGAAGAAAAGCTATGACCCACCTAGACAGCATATTAAAAAGCAGACATTACTTTGCCGACAAAGGTCCATCTAGTCAAAGCTATGGTTTTTCCAGTAGTCATGTATATGTGCGAGGGTTGGACCATCAAGAAGGCTGAGCACCGAAGAATTGATGCTTTTTAACAGTGGTGTTGGAGAAGACTCTTGAGAGTCCCTTGGACTGCAAGCAGATCAAACCAGTCAATCAATCCTAAAGGAAACCAATCCTGAATATTCACTAGAAGGACTGATGCTGAAGCTGAAGTTTCAATAGTTGAGCCACAGGATGCGAAGAGCAGTTTCATTAGAAAAGACCCTGATGCTGGGGAAGATTGAGGGCAGGAGGAGAAGGGGGTGACAGTGGATGAGATGGTTGGATGGCATCACCGACTCAATGGACATGAGTTTGATCAAGCTCTGGGAGATGATGAAGGACAGGGAAGCCTGGTGTGCCACAGTCTGTGGGGTCACAAAGAGTCAGACATGACCGAGCAACTGAGCAACAATCTCTGCAGCAGACACCTGCCTTTCATTCACAACTGTTCTGCATCTGAAATACTTTTCCTGTTTGGGGAAAATAAGAATCTTGGTGGGAGACCTCCCCTTACAGAAGACAGGTGGTCCAGATACTAACCCTTCCCACCCCCAACACGTGGGCATGACTGGGCTCCCCCTCAGACTCTGAATCTGGACTAAGCACCTGCAGAAGCAGGGCATCCCAAAGATCTTATCACCCAGGGCAGTGGCACCAGACAAAGGCTTGTCTCCATGGAGCTCTTTTGGCTGTGGTCCCCAGCCACCTGGCTTCCTGCCTATTTCCTAAGCCTAATCCCCCAACCCAGCTAGTGATTCTGTGAGCCCCTCGATGTCTTTTCAGGAAATTCTCCTTCTGCCTAAATCAGTCTGCTTAGATTCTGTTACTTGCAATTAAGAATCCAGACTGCTTCTGTAGTAGTAAGCCTCCACGATGGCTCCCAGTGTTTCCTACCAGTGGGGCTGGACCGTGTAACCAGCAGGATATTGTGGGAATGACAGAGCGTGCTTTCCAAAGTGAGGTCTTAAAAGACATTGTGGGTGGCTTACACCTCGAGTGTCACTTGCTTTGAGAGAGACCAGCTGCCATGCTGTGAGGACACTCTGACCGTCCAGCGGAGAAGTCCACTTGGCAAGAAAACAGGCCTCTGGCCAACAGCCAGCACCAACTTGTGAATCACATGAGTGAGTCACCTTAGGGATGGGTCTTCCAGCCCCAGTCAAGCCTTCAGATGGCTGCAGCCTCAAGTGACATTTTGACTGTTTATAAGAGACCCTGAGCTAGAAACCAGCTAAACCACTTCTGGATTCCTGACCCTCAGAAAGGATATAGCATAATAAATGTTAATTATTGATTTCAGCCACTAAGTTATAGGATGATTTGTTAAAGCAGAAATTAATGACTGATACAGGTACAACTCAATTAATTACTTGACTGCATCAAATCAGCTGCAGCATCAGTTCTTTAATTGTAGCATGTGGGATCTAGTTCCCTGACTAGGGATCAAATCCAGGCCCCCTGCCATGGAAGTGTGGAGTCAGCCATTGGACCACCGTGGAAGTCCTCACAATTCTAAATTTTAGCAGTCTATCAGATTGCCCTTCAAAAGGACTGCAGCAGTGTGTACACCCACCAATACCATGTGGCAGAGTGCCAAAAGTGATTGATTTTGGAAAGGAGAGGAAAGGAGCAGAGACCCCAGATAATGTCCCTTCCCCAGTGCCTTCCTAAGTGGTCGGAATTATAAGTTTGGTCCCTACAGCCCCCCTACCAGTCAGGCTAGTGGGCAGGGATGTGGCCAGAATCTGGCATGGTGTACAAGCAGGGTCAGAAAGGAGAAATCTGAGCAGGGACAAGGCCACACTTGTCAAGTCACACGATCCGGCCAGGGGGGCTCAGCAAGTGTCAGCTGCAGGGGTGTGGCAGGGGAGCGGGCAGATAGGCAGAAATCTCTCCAGGCTGTTTGGGAAAGGGACTTAAGAAAATAGAGAAGCTGGGTAAGTGAGTAACTGCTTGGGGCCAAGGCAACAGCCAGGACTGAGCACTCCGAGGCAGGAGACATAAGGGATGTGGATTCGATCCCTGGATTGGGAAGATCCCCTGGAGGAGGAGATGGCATCTCCCTCCAGGACTCTTGCCTGGAAAATCACATGGACAGAGGAACCTGGTGGGCTACAGTCCATGGGGTTGCAAAGAGTCGGATACGACTAGGTTTCTGAGCACATACAAACTAGCCTGGAATCTCTTGCACGTGACCTTAAAGACCCAGAGCTCAGGAGATGGTAGAATTGTAGCAGGGGAAGGTAGAAGCTGGAGAGGGGACACTTATGTCCTGAGCACTAAGTAAATGCCAGACATAGAATCTTCCAGGTGGACAATCACATTCCCATTTTACAGATGAGGAACCAGAGGCTCATCGAGGATACAGTTCCGGCCTAATTAGTATCTGATTGCAGCTCTTATTACATCACACAGTCTCCAGGGCAGAGGCAGAGCTGACTTGTTTGCTGGTGTTCCCTACCGCTCAAAGGAGAACCTTGGGGAGTAGACTTGTCACCTTTCCGTGAGACAGATGTCTGCACAGTCTCTGCTGTCCTGACTTTCAGAGCTGTCCCCTCGGGCCAGGCTCCCATGTCAGGCGTCCAGAAGGTCCCTGAGTCAGTGGTAGTGGCCCTCTTTCATCCATCTGTCTGCTCGAAAGAACCTGGTACGTCCTTGTGAAACAAATATGCATGGGGCGAGTGGGTGGGGTGGGGGGGACATGCTCTCACATGCCAAGCAACATGTTAGGCTTGCAACAAAGGGTAAGGCAGAGTTCTGCCCTTCAAAGAGTTCATAGTCCAAAGAGTTCAAAAGTCCAAAGAAGGAGGAAGGAGGAGGGGGATGGGATGAATTGGGAGGTTAGGTGATTGGGAGATTGGGATTGACATAGATACGCTATTGATACTACGTATAAAATAGATACATTAACGTGAACCTGCTGTATTGCTCAGGGAGCTCTACTCAGTGCTCTGTGGCCACCTAAATGGAAGGAAACCAAAAAAAGACGGGTTATACATACAGGTGTAGCTGATGCACTTTGCTGTCCAGTAGAAACTAGCAACATTGTAAAGCAACTATATTCAAAAAAAATTAATCTTTAAGGCAAGGAGGAAGAGAAGTAAAGAAAAGAAAACTGCACGATGTCATAAGGATTACAGTGGAGAAAAAACTTAGGGTGAAACGGGAACTCTTGAGACCGGGTACCTGGAAGCATCAAAATGCTTCTTAAGGATCATCTCTGAGCTGAGTGACAGTGAGAACTCGCTGGGGAAGGGAGGGCATACCAGGCAGAGGGAACTGGAAAGGTCTAGATGAGTGGCCCTTCCTAGGGATCACTAGGTCTTGCGTGTTCCAGGAGAGTACCATTTGGAGGGGAGGAGGGGCAAGATATGAGACAAGACAGGTGAGTAGGGGCCAGATCGTGCAGGCGGGGAGCCAAAAACTGAAGGAAAGCTGCCTAGAAACACTTTACAGTTTAGAAAGTTGATTCTAACTCAGGGCAAAATGAGGACAGGGAAACCAAGTCCCAGGAATGAATCAGTGAAGGCCATGATGATGCTGCTGAGGAGGGGAGCTGTGGATGGCAGGCATGAAGGGAACACTGTTCACAGGACTTGATGATGAAGAGGGGGCAGAGACCTGTCCCTGGCCTTTGTAGTCCCATAACCCGACAGTCGTCCTTGTTTCCCTCATAAGTCCTTTTGTGTTTCATTTTCTATCATTTGCAAACAAGAGGTCTTAGCTCTCACATGGGCCTAGAAGTCCACGGCAGGAAAAGGGCATTTGAAGTATTTAAACTCTTATCTCCATTTCTTCCTTCTTTCTTTTTCCTTTGCTTTATTAATAGACTTTATTTTTTGGAGCAGTTTTAGGTTTACAGAAAACATTGGCAGAAAGTTGAGTTTCACATATCCCTCTCTTCCTTCCCACTCCTTTTCTGCCTGTTATTAACATCTTGCATTAGCGTGGTACATTTGTCACAACTGATGGGCTCCCACTGACACACTATTATTAAATAAAAGCCATAGTAACCTTAGGTCCCACTCTTTGTTGTATATTCTACATGGGTTTTGACAAATGTATAATGACCATTGTAGCCTCATGTAGGCTTTCCTGGTGGTTCAGTAGTAAAGAACCCGCCTGCCAAAGCAAGAGACACAGGTTCAATCCCTGGGTCATGAAGTTTCCCTGGAGAAGGAAATAGCAACCCACTCCAGCATTCTTGCCTGGAGAATCCCCATGGACAGAGAACCCCGGCGGGCTGCAGTCCATGGGGTCGCAAAGAGTCGGACACGACTGAGCAACTACGCACAGCACGGCACCAGCATTCTTGCCGGAACTTGGCCATCCACAATTCATGGGGTTGCAAAAGAGTAGGACATGATTTAGCAACTAAGACAGTAGCAAATGCAGGGTAAGTTTCACTGCTCTAAAAATCCTCTATTCACCCCTCCTTGCCCACCCCAACCCCTGATAACCCTCAGCTTTTCACTGTCTTCATAAGTTTGCCTTTTCTAGAATTTCCCATAACTGGAACTACGTACAATGTAACCTTTCAGCTATATGCACTTACGTTCCTCCATGTCATTTTGTGATTTGATAATTCATTTCTTTTTAACACTGAATAACATTTTTCACCGCTGCATTAATACTCCATTGTATGGCTCGACCACAGTAATGATTCACCTGTTGAAGAACACTTCGGTTGCTTCTAAGTTTTGAACTATGAATAAAGCTGCTGTCAACATTCATGTGCAGGTTTTTGTGTGGACAAAAGATCTCAGCTTATTTGGATAAATACCAAGAAGCATGATTGCTGGATTATATGGCAAGAGTCATTCCATTCCTCTCCATTCCTTTTTCTCCATTTCCTTTTCCATGTCCACTTCCTCCAGCAGGGAGGTGGTGGGGTGACCGTCCATGGAAAAATGATGCCATAGAACTGTAGGTCTTGGATTTGTGTAGAAACAGAAATTGTCCTCCCTGGGGAGCCAAGAGTGTTCTTTTAGGCCAGGGGTCCTTACCACATTCAGGTCCACTATATACTGTGGAATTATACATGGGAGCAAGGGGTCACTGGCCCTCATCAGAGTTTCAGGGAGTCTAGGAAGCAAGAGAAATTAAGCTACAGATTTCATCTGCAGCTTAAAGAATCCTCAGTGATAGGAAAGGGAAGAGCAGCGGACAGACAACCTTCCTACTCAGAAAGGCCTAGTGGGAAAACCAAACTTCTAGTCTTCACTTTTAAAAATAATTTTATTTACTGGTTTTTAATTTATGTAGTTTTGGTTGTGCCGGGTCTTCGTTGCTGCCCAGGCTTTCCTCTCGTGGCCCTGAGCGGGGAGCTCCTCTCTAGCTGGGCTGCGTGGGCTTCTCCTGTTGCAGAGCACAGACTCTCAGGCTGTGGCTGGGCTCTAGAGCACACGCTCAATAGTCGTGGCGCATGAGCTTAGATGCTCCAGGGAGCTTAGCTCCCTCCTGGATCAGGGATCGAACCCATGTCTCCTGCATTTGGCAGGCGGATTCTTCCCTTCTGAACCACCAGCAAAGTCCCACAGGGACCACTTCCAACTCTACTTCAGGGATTCAGTGTCAAACAGGAGCCTGGGCTGGAAGTGGCCCGCACAGAAAACATCTTCCTCTCTCCTCCAGTTCAAAGAAGACAAGAAGCACGCTGATGTGATGGCTAAGCCCACTTGCACCGTTTATTTAAAAAGAATAGCTGTAAGGTAAAAATGCAGATATTTTCTTCATTGTAAAGACAGCAGTTAAAAAAGGGAAGAAATAAATATAATGTTAGAAACTATTTTATCATGTACAACAAACCCCTGATATCTGGGAGCAATCCCAAGAACTCATAACATGTACAAATTTGTGCTGAAGAACAGCTTCACTTTGAACACCTTAGAGCAGATGTTGGAAACTGGCTAGATGGTGAAAATGGTCATAGCTTTTCAGATTCTGAAAGACTCTGGATTTGTTACTCGGTGATGGCAAGGGTCTACTGTAATATAATTTGCATCGAGTCAGAGTTAATAAGAATTGTTCTACTCATTAATATTATTTATAATCATTCTCTCATTCTTACAGTTAAGTAGCACAGTATTTAGGAGAAGGGGGAAACAGCTGAGAAGTGCAAAGGGGAAGGAAAAGGGAGGGACCTAAGTGGAATACTAAGGATAGGAGAAAGGTGATGGGGAGGACCAGAATTTCCCATCTCTTCACTCTTTTCTGTCACCTCAGCAGCGTGCTGTGGCCCACTGTTGGAGAGGGACCAGGCTGTGGTCCAGCCTGGCCTGCCTTAAACCTCACCATCACCAAAGGACAGAAGATGCAGGACCATCTGGCAGGATCAGGTGAAGAATGAGAACAAGGAGGCTGGATGAGAAAGAAAGGAGAGACACAGAAAAGGATGACCCAAGGAAATGGATGCTCTTAACATCACTGGCCTCCCGCAACTCTCTCCTCTGAGGACCACCAAGGAAAGAAGTATCTGCACAAATTAACACAGCAGACCACTCTTTGATGTGGAGGGGAAAAGAGACAGGAACAAGCAGAGGTTGCCCAGTAGAGGCATGTTCTGGCTTCAGAGAAGGGTGCAGGAGAGAGACTCGAGGGGGGCAGCGGGACCTTCTGGGAGGGGTTCCCTAATGGGGATGAGAGCTGCCCCTGCCACCCTGCGAGGCCAAGGGGTGTGCACTGGGTGATGGGTGTGGAGGTTGGCTGGGGCAACGGGTCAGCAGGGGTGAGGGTGTCTGGCCAGCTCTCCCCGGAGCATCTGTGAGGCACAGCTGTGGTCAGAGGTCAGGGTCAGCCCCACTAAGCACTGAAAGCGGCCTTGAGTTCCCGGAAGGCTGCTTGGCGGACCTTCCTCTTCTCTTCCTCCCTCTTCCGCTCATCTTGTTCTGCTTTTAGCTCCGCTTCAAACTTACTGGCACAGGACAAGGCTTGGACCTGCAGAGAAACAGTGAGGGCGGATCAGCAGAGTGAGAGACAAAAGAGACACCTGGAGAGGGAGCAGCCCACCAAACAGAAGTCGGTGGTCTCCAGCCACATGGCCTGGGACCCCAGCCCCGCTGGAGGCAGGACCCCCGAGCCAATGCTCCCTGCCCTTGGTCTTCCGGTGTTTGCTTTCTAACAGCGAGGATATCGTCATTTTACTTGCTTCTGTGTTACAGATGCTCCTTCCAGTCTGCTGGGGTTGTCTATTCCACCTTAGCTTCTTTTTCTTTTTTAGCTTCTTTTTTAGGATACTTTTTTAAAATTAATATTTAGTTATTTGGCTGTACTGGGTCTTTAGTTGCAGCATGTGGGATCCAGTTCCCCGACCTGGGTTCAAACCTGGGCCTCCTGCATTGGGAGCATGGAGTCTTAGCGAATGGACCACCAAGGAAGTCCCAGGATACTGTTCATATCCATGCCCACTTCCACTTACTTTCCACCTTTAATTTCACAATGGTATTCTTTATTTGGTCACTAAGCTGTGTCCGACTCTTTGTAACTCCATGGACTGTATGTAGCCCACCAGCCTCCTTTGTCCATGGGATTTCCAGCCAAGAACACTGGAATGGGTTGCCATTTCTTTCTCCAGGGGATCTTCCCATCCCAGGGATCAAACACCTATCTCCTACATTGGTAGGCAGATTCTTTACCCCTGAGCCACCAGGGAAACCCCATCTTTAGGTGTACACTATTTTTAATAAAAACTGCTAGCTTGCCCTCCAAAGAGCTGCTCCATTTTGCACCCCTCAATCATGAAATGCAAGGCTCATTTCCCCATAACCTTACCAACACTTATCATTAACCTTTTTCCTGTTTGCTAATCTGATGTGGAAGAAAAATTGGCACCTTCTTTTATTTCTTCTTTGATAAACTGAAGAAGGAAATGGCAACCCACTCCAGTACTGTTGCCTGGAAAATTCCATGGATGGAGGAGCCTCGTAGGCTAGAGTCCATGGGGTCGCAAAGAGTCAGACACGACTGAGTGACTTCACTTACTTTCTTTCTTTTCTTGATAAACTATCCATTTATATTCTTTGCCCATTTTTCTATTCAGCTAGAGTTTATTTTTCCTTTAATTTTCAATTCTTTACATAATTTAGGTATATATTTTTCAGTTAATTTCCTCCAGTCTTTTTTTTACTTCAAAGTATCTTGGGTCAAACATTTAAATTTTGATGTCATCAAAAAGTTCACTTATTTCCTTTCCAAGTTTGTACTTTATATCATGTTTAAGAAGTTCTCCTCTACCACCCAGGTTCTAAACCCATTTTCCTGTAATTTCTTCTCATACTTGTATGTTTTCATTTTCCCATTTGGCTCCTTAAGTCCCCTGCAATTTATTTTAGTGAGGGAGCCTAATGGAGGGCTTTACTTCATTTTCCTAAGTAGATACCCAGTTGTCTCAGCACCTGTTACTGAATAGCCCATTATTTTCCCACTGATTTGAAAATTATCTTTTCCATACACTCAATTCCCACATGAAGGAGACCTGCTTTTATTATTTTCTACCCCATCCCACTAACTGGTTTGTTTATTCCTGTGCCTGTATTACATTAATTAATACTGCTGCCTTATAGAATGCCTTAATATTTATAAAGAAAGTAAATTTTTTCTTATGTTGAAGAAGCATATTTTCTTATTTTCAAATGTGTGATTATGAATATGTATTAAACTTCACCAAATGTTTTTGAGACATCTACTTGCAATGGTCACATTTTTCTAATTTAACCTACCTATGAGATGAATATATTTTAAAAATTACCCCTGCCATCTTAACATAAATTTCAAATATTTTAATTGCATTCCATTTCTTAATGTTTTAGGATTCTTACAGCAATACTTATTAGATGGATATATAAATTGTTTGGTGCTATTTTCATCTGATTCTGTAATCAGATTCATAATGGCTTTAGAGAATGAATGTGATACAGTCTTTTAGGTAAGTTTCAGGTATACAGCATTATAGTTCAACATCTGAATACCCTACAAAGTGATCACCACCATGAGTCTCATTACCATCCATCACCCTGTAGTTGACTCTCTTCATCCATTTCTCCCATCTGTTCCCCAACTTCCTTCCCCTCTGGTTACCAAATCTGTTTTTTGTATACATGAGTTTCTTTATGGAGCTTTTAATGGTTTTAAATTGATGTATCATCATCTCTCATTATTTCTACCTATGGGCATCATCACCTTGATTTCTCTGTCACTAGCTTCCTTGTCTCACTGTCTCATCAGTCTATCCCCTGGTCCACTCATTCACTTCTCTGCAGTGCTGCAGCTAAGATTCACCATTCCCAACAATGCTTTTTATTGAGTCCATTCTGATTTTCATTTCATTACGTCCATGGCTGCTTTGTTTAGTTGCTAAATCGTGTCCAACTCTTTGCAACCCCGTGGACTGTTGCCCCACCAGGCTCTTCTATCCATGGAATTTTCCAGGCAAGAATACTGGAGTGAGTTGCCATTTCTTTCTCCAGGGGATCTTCCCGACCCCGGGATCGAATCCCCATCCTGTTCATTGGCAGGCAGATTCTTTACTGCTATGCCACCAGGGAAAACCACATCCATGGTAGCCCAAAGGATATAGTATCCTTTTCAAATCCTCCCTGTACTTCACAAGGGTCCGTTTCTGAAGACAAGATATCAATGAAATTGTCAGTAGGCAGTACGTATTATGTTTTCACTCTTTCTGAATCCGAATCCCTAGGGATAGGGTCAAGGAAATTATGTTTTCCAAACTCCGCGCTGCCCCAGGTATTTCTCAGGCCCTTGGGGCCCTTCTCTGACCCAGCCGTTCTCACCCCTGGCTCCCTATGTCAGAGTCCTCAGAGACTGCTCTTTCTTGATCTTGGCAAGATGTCCAAGTTGGAGTTTACTGTCGTCTACCCAGCCCCTCCCCCAAGTATCCCTAATGGTTGTAGAATCTTACAACCTGGGTTCAAGCTCCTATTTCCTAATGTGCTGGCCTCGCCTTTATTCACTTTCTAACCCAGAACAGATGCCTGAACAGTCTTCACAACAGCAACTGTCACACAGCTTCCAACTGCCAGGCCCTGCTCTTCTGCCAGACACGCTCCACCTCTGCCCCCCACTCCCAAGTCCCACCCTTGGACCAGGGACGTTGTCTGCTCCTGCTTGCAGGCTGAGAATGTGTCTTTCTTAGAAGCCTCACCAGGACCCACTGGGGGTGAGGATTTCCAGTTTGGGCTGGTCCTTCCCTGAGGCTCTGCCCTCCTCCCAGCTCTTTGCCCACAGTGGTCAACCGGATGGCTGCAGTCCTCAGGGACCCTGCCACCCTGCAGGCCATCTCCTCCTCCCTCGTTTAGACAACACAGAGGAATGCAGTCTGTCCACCCTGGACTCCTCTCCCACCCCCTTCATCCCTCCCCCTTTCCCTGTGCTTCAGGGTGGGCAGGAAGCAGACCCTGGGCGCATCATTGAACATCTCGGGGACCAGAGGCGCACTAGCTGCTACCTGCTTGCAAGGCAGTTGTTTGATTTTCAGGAATTTTATGAGCTGGTTGCTAAATATAGCCACTGTTAAAAATTAGATTTATATACTTTCACAATAAAATTATATTACAAGCAAAGGTAACACATACTTAAAAGTCATCAATTTCTGGTGATTGTGCTTCATTGACTACTATCTGCATCCTCAAGGTTATCTGTGTCTTGTCACATCTCTAAGGTGCAAACCATGTATGATGACCCGGTACCATGAACTGTCCCAAGTCCATGTTCAAAGGCATCCTGTGGGTAATTTTAAAAGCAATCCCAGGAGGGATAGTCACACCTTGGAAGAATAATGCTACAAACACAGGGTTGATTATTCTTTCAGTGACTGTCTAGACAATCTTTTCTTAAGAAAGTGATGGCAAAATGTCAAAAATGCAGATTAAAGGTAAACATGTGTAGCATCTATAGCCTTCACATTATAAATAGCCCCCAAATGGAAAGGCTATTCTTCCAATATTTAAAAACTACTATCAAATTCAGGAAGGATGTTGCTCATGTCATTGAGGAATGACTGAAGTTCTGACACATGTCTTTTCACTTGTTTCTTGTAAATTATACAAAATACTAACCAACATGCATGTTGGAACTACATTCCTTTGTCAGTTGCAATCATAGACTGCCTACAGACACAAGAGTCCAGCAAAAATCAAGGAGTTATTCTTTAAGAATCGATAGCCTATAAGGGGGACTTCCCTGATAGCCTAGTGACTAAGTCTCCGAGCTCCCAGTGCTTGGAGTTCAATCCCTGATCAGGGAACTAGATTCCACATTCTGCAGCTAAGAGTTTGCATGCCACAATGAAGACCTGGTACAACACAATAAATAAAAATAAGTATTTTTTAAATACTTTGCTCTTCAGGCTTCCCTTGTAGCTCAGTCAGTAAAGAATCTGCCTGCAATGCAGGAGACCTGTGTTTGATTTCTGGGTTGGGAAGATCCCCTAGAGAAGGAAATGGCAACCCACTCCAGTATTCTTGCCTGGAGAATCTCATGGACAGAGAAGCCTTGCAGGTTCCCAGTACATGGGGTCGCAAGAGTCGGACACGACTTAGCAGCTAAACCATCACCATTAAAAAAAAAAATAGACTATATGAAATCTACAGTAAAATAGTGTATATTTATTATTTGTACATTGCATGCTATGTATCCTTTTTATCAGCAAAATCCTTAATAAACTTGCTGCTGCTAAGTTGCTTCAGTCATGTCCAACTCTGTGCGACCCCATGGACAGCAGCCCACCAGGCTCCCCCATCCTTGAGATTCTCCAGGCAAGAACACTGGAGTGGGTTGCCATTTCCTTCTCCAATGCATGAAAGTGAGAAGTGAAAGTGAAGTCGCTCAGTCGTGTCCGACTCTTTACCACCCCATGGACTGCAGCCTACCAGGCTCCTCTGTCCATGGGATTTTCCAGGCAAGAGTACTTGAGTGGGTTGCCATTGCCTACTCCATAATAAACTTAGGCATATATATATATATGTGTGTGTGTGTGTGTATATATATATATATATATACATGCCTTCTTATATATAAGAACTTAAATATATAAGTTCCCTTCTCCAGGGACTCTTCCCAACCCAGGGATAGAACCCAGGTCTCCCACATTGCAGGCAGATTCTTTACCAGCTAAGCCACAAGGAAAGCCCAAGAATACTGGAGTGGATAGCCCATCCCTTCTCCAGCAGATCTCCCCAACCCAAGAATCGAACTGAGGTCTCCTGAACTGCAGACGGATTCTTTACCGACTGAGCTATCAGGGAAGCCCATATAAACGTGTGTGTGTGTGTGTGTGTATTATATACACACACATTATACACACACACACTCTTTGGCCAGAGAGCCAGTTGTTAAACATCGATCAACAAACTACTGTCTAAGCATCAATCTCCTCATCTACAAAGTGGGACAATAACACCTACCTGCAGAAAGCTTGTATGAGGATTAGATACAACCTGAATCTGAAGCGGTCAGCAGAGGGTCACCATCAACACTCACATGTTTGGTAATCACCCCACCTACCCATTCCTGGCCAGGTCAGAGGAAAGTTGGGGACCTGTGCAATTGCTTTACTTGGGGTCCTTGTCCTCCACTATAAAAGTCCACCTCTCCTCTTGATTCTATGATCTCTGAGTACTTGTCCATCAATCACTCCACTCTTTATGTTTTCTTCTCCCTGGATTGCTTCCTTGTGACCTAGAAACATGACGACATCTATCTTCTCTAGGCTAAAAAAAAAAAGTTTCTTTCCTGATCTTAAGCTACCATCCCCACTTTGTCTAGGCCTCCTCTGCCAACTTTCTAGACAAAAAAGCCAGCTGTCATGGCTCTTTCCCCCCAGCTTCCACCCACCCCTTACCCTGTTACAATCTGCCCTCCCTCCATAGTGAACCTCTTCTCTCAGAATGAGTCTCCACTGACCCATTTGCTGGACCCAACACCTCTGCCCCAACCTCATCTGATTCAATCTTTTCTCGAAATTGCTCTTGTCCTCCATATAGCATTTCACCAGAGTCTCCTTGTATCTCTGATTATTTCTTTTCCCACTCTAGTCACCATGATGTTCTGCTCTTGGTCAATCCCCTTTAGTTCCCAGGTTTCAGTTTGTATTCCATGAAGACAGTGCCTGTGGTCTGTGTGGCTGGTTGTCCATGAAACATCCATCCTCCCCCACTTTCTTTCTATGAGATGCTTTCCTATCACATGGCCCAAGGGCCTAGGGGAGACTGGCCTTACCCCTGGGCTCAAGGAGAAAAGCCAATCAGAGAAACAATATTCCAGGCCTTGCCAGGGGTCAGTTCAGGAATGGACAAGCGTGGAAGAGATCATTCCATGACTACAGTATCTAGTATGCCTGTCTCCCTTAGTATCAGAATTGCAGCTGGGCACATGGATGCCCAGGAAAGAAAAAAAGGCATTCTGTAGCCTCCCATTTAACGGGGTGTGGCCAAGTTCTGTCCAGTAGGACTGAGCAGAACCTAGCAGCAAACAGCAGTGTGCCCTGCAGATAAAGGGGCAGGTCTTCCCCTTGCCTGAAGTCACCTTGGACTTAACAGTAAAACCCAGCTTATCGCTTTTCCTCCCAAAATCATTCACATTCAGGGACAGGGATCCTGTTTTGATTTTTCTTAGTATCACCAACCCCGGGTCCCACAGCTCCAACGATCTTGTCGCTTTTTACTTTCCACCTCCAATCGCATGGTCATGAACACAGAGTTCTGTTTTTTTTTTTTTTGGTGCAGTGTGCAGTGTGTGGGATCGTAGTTCCCTGACCAGGGATCGAACCCATGCCCCCTGCCCTGGGAGCACAGACTCTTACCCACAGGCCCACCAGGGAAGCCCCAACACTGAGAGCTCTAGGGGGTGTGGGATTCATCCCCACCTCCTCCCCAGCCCACTGTCACACTCCTTGTTGGACCTATAGTTCTTCTCCAGGTGTCTACAGAGCCTCCCTGAGTCCAGTCTCTCCCCAGGCAAGTCCCCTGTTGAACCTAAGGCTGATCAGAGGAAGGCCCTGCTCTCCAAGACTGGCCATGCACTGAATCCTCCCGCAGAGCCCAGGGAGAATTGGGTGAGGCCTGGGAAGCTGGTCAGCAGATAATTCTGGTGATCCACAGGCTGGGGAAAGCCTGACCCTCGGGGGAACCCAGAGCTTCCTGTCCAGCTGCGTCCAGTACAGACAGGGGCCAGCCTCCAAGCCCTCCCTGCCCCTCCCCACCCCATGCCTCAGAGCCTTTGCTCTCACAGTTCCCACGGCAGGAACGCCTTCTCCTCCCTAATTACAAGGTGAATCCCCATTCATCTCTTAACATCTGTCGCGAATGTCAGCTCCTTTATGGCCTTCTCGCAAATTCGGGCGATGATTTCCTCCATTTGTCATTCATGCCAACACTTCTTGAGGGCCATTATTAGGCAGGCACTGTAATTACCCAGGTAACACACCTACGCTGCCTTTGAGTCTGTGGGTGAGGAGGCAGACGAATAAACAGAACAAGTTCAAAAAAATTTATTGTTATTCTTTTCATCTTTTCTCCCGGTTGTAAAAATAATGCACACACATTATGAAGCCTCACAAAATTATTTTAAAAAGTCTGTCCCTCTGTCATCACTATTACTAATACTTTGGTATAAAACTATCCAGGTTGTATTTATTATTTCACAAAATTGGCTTTCAAGCATACTGTTTCGCCTAATTCATTTTGGACATCTGTCCACATATAAGGGGATGACAGAGGACGAGATGGTTGGATGGCATCACCAATTCAATGGATATGAGTTTGAGCCAGCTCCAGGAGATGGTGAAAGGCAGGGAAGCCTGGTGTGCTGCACTCCATGGGGTTGCAAAGAGTCGGACATGACTGAACAACTGAACAACGGCCAAACGTAAATGCAGCTGCATCTCATTCAAGAGCTGTAGCATGTGTAAATGTGTGGGTGAACCACAGTGGACTCAATTCCCGGGTCACAGACATTTCCGTTACGTTCAGTTCTCCTCTATTACCAACCTCACTGTATGAAAAGCTTTGTCTATACATCTATGTACATTGGCATGAGTGTCTCTGAAGGATAAAATCCTCGAGGCAGGGACTTCCCTGGTGGCGCGATGGATAAGGGTCTGCCTTGCAGAAAGATGCTGGACTCCTGTCTCCACACAGCATCACAGAGCTGCGGAGAGAGTGCAGTGCTTTGAGGTCTGAACAGGCTGGGCTGTGTCACCCAGGACACTCTGTTTCTGGGCAAAGAAGCTCCTGGGATAAGCCAGGAGGAGCGGAGGGGCTTCCACGGTGGCTCAGTGGTAAAGAATCTGCGTGCCAGGGCAGTAGATGTGCGTTCAGTCCCTGGATCAGGAAGACTAAACAACCAGCACAAGGCGTTGGCCCCTGGCCGGAGCTGCAGGGAGTCCCAGTAGCTCATACCATGTACAGAGTGCGCCCAGTGAGCCAGGCACTTGCTAAATGCTTCAGATGAAAGAAAGCATTTCATCCTCGTGGTGATCTCATTACCAACTCCGTGGTACAGATGAGAAAACTGAGGCACCAGTGGGTGGCAGGTAAGTGGAGGAGGCAGAATGTGAACCCAGATGGTCTTATCCACTGCACCCCTCCACCCGTCTCCCCAGCCCCACCCCCTACCGCA
>SJYQ01095287.1:489811-598995 GCA_006410935.1 Redunca redunca
CCCGATCCGCAATTGCAGAAGGACATTTGGAGTGTTTTCCTGATCTCTCTTTCTGCCAGTGTGCTCTGTGGAGAGGAAAATGACAGCACCCAGACTGAGATAAAACCTCCAGAAACGTTCAATGACCGTATGAACTCATGAATGAACAGAAGCACCCAGAAGGGCTCCAAGAGCACATGCTGCAGAATCCTTCCCGGCTCCCTGGCATCGTCAACGTTGTACATAACGATTGTGATCCAGGGCAAGCCAACAAGGCAGCCTTCTGGGGTCACTTGTTTACACACAGGTGTCTAAGATGCAAACACGGAGGTAGCCATTCAAGTAATTCATATGGTTTGGGGTAGAGAGGAATTCTCTAGGAAAGTCTGACTCCAGAGTCATCTGGGACCATTGCACCAGCAAGCCTGTTTGAATCTGATATCAGGAGCCTCCCTGATGGGTCAGTGGTAAAGAATCCCCCTGTCGATGCAAGAGACACGGGTTCGATCCCTGGTCTGGGAAGATCCCACATGCTGCCGAGCAATTAAGCTCATGCACCACAACTATTGAGCCTGTGCTTTAGAAAACCTGGGAGCCACAACTACTGAGCCCACATGTTGCAGCTCCTGAAACGCGAGTGCCCGAGAGCCCGTGCTCCTCACAAGAGAAGCCACTGCAGTGAGAACGTGCACCCCACAACTAGAGAAAAGCCCGAGAAGTGACGGAGACCCAGCACAGTCAAAAATCAAAAAAAAAAAAATCTGAAACCAGGATCCAAAGCATTTGCCATCGGGCCGCTTCGTTTTAATTTTCAGATGGCGCAGACACCCACTCTCCTTTCCCTGCCATCTCACATGCTCAAGCGGGTGCCGTCTCCCTTGTTCTGATGAGCTGGTCGCCGGCTGGGAGCTCGGCTGGGCAGGGTGCAGGCACAGGGGGGCTGTGCCACGCAGGAAGGAGGCACCTACCTTGGCTTCAAAGAAGTCCTTGGCACCTTTGATGCCCTCCAGGGCAACATCGATCTCAGAAAGCTTCGCCAGCGCCATCAGCCCGCTGTCCTCGTGCAGTTCCCCCGCGGCGGCCTTGTGGAATATAAGCAGGAACTGCAGGGGAAGGTTGGTAAGGGTCAAAGGCAACGTCACCAAGACATCTACAGTTCCCTCTGACCTGAGCTAGTCGTTACAGCCATGCCTATTACAAAGGGTGTATACGTGTCCACATGACAAGCTGTTTTTCTCACTTATCACACGGTCAGCACTGAAAACATGGGGAAATTCCCTAGAAGTCCAGTGGTTAAGACTCCATGCTTCCACTGCAGGGGATGTGGCTTTGATCCCTGGTAGGGGAAACTGAGATCCCATATGCCTCGAGACACAGTCAAAAAACAAAACAAGGGGCTTCCCTGGTGGTCCAGTGGTTGAGCCTCTGCCTTGCAAGGCAAGGGACACCGGCTCGATCCTGGTCTGGGAAGATACCACGTGCCAAGGAGCAACTAAGCCCGGGCACCACAAGTACTGAATCTGTGCTCTAAGAGCCCGGAGGTTATATCTTCTGAAGCCTGCTCAGCCTAGAGCCTGTGTTTCGCAACAAAAGAAGCCACGGCAATGAGAAGCCCACGCACAGCAACAAAGAGGGGCCCCCGATGGCCGCAATTAGAGAAAACCCACATGCAGCAATGAAGACGCACTGCAGCCAATAAACAAACAAATACATAATTAAAAAAAAAAAAAAAAAGACCTATCTTCCCACAGGGATGTAGGGGAAAGGGCACCCTCATGTTGATAAGAGTGTAACCTGAATCAAAATTTTTGGAGGGCATTTTGGAAATATTTACCAAAGATAAAATGCTTTCACCCTTCTAATCATTAATTCCCCTGCTTGGAATCCATCCCTTAAAACATGCACATAAATGCTATATCGCATAAAAACGTTACATAAAATGGTTTAAGAAGAAGCACTATGCATAAAAGCAAAAAAAATGGCAACATCCTACTTAACAGCCATGAAACAAAAAGTCCAGTAGATAAGAAACCATTCCTATTTCCCATTTGTGTCCCATTTTGGCGTTAAACTATTTACCTTTCTTGGTGTTTTCTACTTTAGCTCTGTCACTTGCCTTTCAATTTTGTTTATGGTGAAAATGTTTTTCAAAAGCTATCAATCTTTGCTTTTCTCTCACCAGTGTTATGCTTAGAAAATCCTTCCTTGCCACCAAGGTTACAGAAACAATCAAAAACCTGTGTTCTTGTCTACAGCTTTTAGGACTCTTTAAAAGAAAACATGTAAATATTTAATCTCTGAAATTTATTCTGATCTGTCACATAAAGTTGATCATTAACCTTATTTTCTTCCACATGGTTAGTTAGTAATCCCCACACCACTTATTGAATAATCCATCATCTTTCTGAAGATTCAAAATGTGACCCGAATGAATTTGTCTTTAAAGTCAGTCTGTACTAAGAGAATACAATACATGGAATACTCTGGAGGATACACTTTAAAATAAACAAATAGGTCACCCGGAAAGAGCAGTCCTTGCTCTGTCTCACCCCTTGCATGTCCTTCCATCACCCTCAAGGCAGTTTTATGCCTTTTTAACTTCTCTTCTTTAAAATTTTTTTGTGAATTTGTCAAACAGCTTCTATACCACTTCCATAATTTATCCATCTAAGAAGAATAGGTCTTCTCAGGTGGCTCAGTGGTAAAGAATCCCCCTCCCAAGGCAGGAGACATGGGCTCGATCTCTGGGTTGGGAAAGATGCTCTGGAGCAGGAAATGGCAACCCACTCCAGTATTCTTGCCTGGAGGAATCCATGGACAGAGAGGAGCCTGGTGGGCTACAGTCCATGGGGTTGCAAACAGTCAGACACACTTAGCATCTGAGCGCATACACACACACACACACACACACACACACACACACACACACACAATATGTATGCCTAAAGGGAAATTTCAATTTTCCTCTAAAGACTGTCTTCCCCAAGAGGAAAGAACATTTTCTAAAGCAGAGTGAGAGGTAAGACACACTCGATGCACTTTTTCCAAATTCCAACTTGAGTGTCTCTTAACGCCTAGAGGGAAGTGTGTTTCATTAAGTGAAAGTCCGAGCTTCCACCATCACCACCCCCAAAACGCCTTGCCAACAAGTCCTTCCTTGTCATTCTTGCTTCGAGAGTCCTAACTCCGCTGTGGACTTCGCCAAAAAACAAAGCAACCGGTGAAGCAAGATGTTGCAGGAATTTCAGCTTCAGGGAGGAGGCCGCCACCGTGGTTAGCTCGGCTCGACAGAAATGCCGCCTGCAGCTTCACGCTCTCTCACTAGAGGCCGGCAAAGACTCAGTTTGCGGCAGACTCTCAGAGCCAGAACACCGGCTCCAAAGAAGACTTGGAAGTCAAGCCTGTTGAAGGAGGAGAGGTTCCCCCAAGAAAAGGATGGGGGACAAGGGTGCTGGGGGATGGTGGTAAGCGGGCTCTCATATAAGAGACTGAAGATCCCTGCACACGTGAGCCTCAGATAGAGGGAAAGAGTAAAACACCCAACCATCCCTCGGTCCCCTATGTATCCTTAAAGCACTTAGCAGAAGCCACCGTCCTCCCCAATTCTTCATAAGGAGGACACAAAACAGGTTGCCCCTCTGGAGCTTAGGAAAGATGGAACACCGCCCCCAGCCTAGCACCAATCCTAGCGACCTGGGGCAGGGGAGTCTCTTCTCTAAAATTCATTTTTCTTACTCTACAGCAGAGATGACAATGTAGGTGTTTACAGAAGGGTTTGGAAAGATCCTCTAGAGGAAGAAATGGCAACCCACTCCAATATTCTTGTTTGAAAAGTCCCATGGACAAAGGAGCTTGGTGGGCTAGAGTCCACTGAGTGATTTAACACCACCAGCAACAAAAGGGCTTAAAGTATTCCTCAGCAGCCCTTTCCCCTGAGTGGACCCCAGCCACGAGTGCTCACTCTCAACTCTGCCAGCTCACAGGTAACCACCAGCAGCTCTGTCATAACTTAGGGGTCTCCCTGCCCTAGCCAGTTAAAGAAAAAAGATTCAGCTCAACTCGAAAATCTCCAGCCTTCCATAGAGCATGCCAGACTTTCCCATTTAATGTATCACAATCACCAACCCCTGAATGACAATTTCTCCAACTGCCCAGCCTTGTTTGTCTTCCTATTTATAGTCCACAAAGACTGGTATGTTGTAGAGAATTGGAAAGTGTCCTAGCTGTGACTCTGAGCAAAGAGGGGGGAGGGAAGGAGGAGCAGAAAACAAAGAAACAGAGAGAACTCACAAAGCTAAAAAGCAGTTTCAGACATGAGCTAGCAAATGCTTGGGATGAATTTAAGGGAATTTTTAATTTCGTGGCTCTGACTGGTGATACAAACACTTGCCCACATTAGTTAGAGCTTTTAGGTGGCGAGTGACAGAAACACACTTGTTGGCTTAAGCAAGAAGGAGATATTCATTATACAAATAGGATATCTCAAGAGCCAAGGGCCAAATACAGAGGCCTGGACGAAGATTGGAATGGGGAGAGCCAATGTGTTCAAGACTGGAGGCCACATTCTCTCTCAAGCTCTTGTGTCTGGACCACATGGTAGAAAATGGCCACTCCGCACTGAATTATCCTTGCAGGAACAGCCACCTGCAAAGCCAGTGTGCCAAATTCCAGCCCCAAATTCCCAGATACAAATCCAATTGACCTAATCTGGCCACGGGTCCACCCACGGTCCAATCAACCATAAACAGACAGGGGTGCAACCCAGGACAGCCAGGGCTGCCAGGGCCCCTCTTAGGGAGGGTAGGGTGGGAGGAGAAAAGAAGACCTACGTTTCCAGTGTGTGCATGTGTGTGCATGCTCACTTGTGCCTGACTCTTTGAGACCGTATGGACTGTAACCTGCCAGGCTCCCCAGTCCATGGGATTTTCCCGGCAAGAAAACCGGAGTGGGTTGCCATTTCCTCCCCCAGGGGAATCTTCCTTCCTGGGTCTTCTGCACTGGCAGGTGGATTCTTTACCACTGAACCCCCTGGGAAGCCACCCAGTTCCCAGGACTGACAGGTAATCTAGTAAACCCCTTATCCAGTCTTTGTACAAAACCACCACATGTCTGGTCTTGGAGCAATTCTGCTTTGAGATAGATGTAATGGAGTTAGTAAGGACTACAAGAAAAACGGAGTAAGATATTAAGGCCTCTCTGTCTGCCTCCAAAGGAGACTGAGGTGGGGAGTGCCTGGAATCCCATTCTAGATCCTGAGAGCTACGGAGATAGAACTGCTAACTCCAGTGCATCCTGCGACTTCTCCTACATGTCTGTACATGTACATAAACTGTAAATGCAAACAATTATCTTTTACACACAATTTGGAAATATGCTTTTGTTCCTGCTTCTCACACTGTCAACATTTGTCCTCTGGTCACCAAACACTGTGATCATTGTTTTTAAAGGCTCCTTGTGTGCCATTTCGTTAAATACCCCAAATGTGCACATATAATTTTCATAATTGGAAAAGAAATGGTTTAAAAGAAAGGTAAATTCCCTTGAATGTTGGGGGAAAGTAGCAAACTGGTGCTTAATAGGGACATATTTTCTGTATCAGAGGGCTTTTCTTTAGATGTAACTCACTTCAGTCAAGTTAATTAAAAAAAAGGGGGGGGGATATAAACTCACCAAGCACCCAATAAGCATCAGCACTATAGAAATGAGACATTTTGTCTATCTGGCAGCTCCTGCCACATATGATGATGGTGGTGGAGCTGTTTTATGATGCCCTGTGGCACATGACCTGAATCTAACCAATCACAGTATCCTGGATGCAATGATTGGTCCAGGAGGTGGGCATGTACCCCGATGAGGGCCAATCAGAAGCCTTCTTCTGAGACTGCTATGGATTCTGGGATGAAGTAGCCCTCCATCCACTGGGGCAATGTAGCCTGGAGCTGAGAGCAACCATCATGGCAGGCACCAGGGACAATACCCTATTTGGAAAGAAAGGATGTAGAAAAAAGCACAGTCAAGATACAGCAAGAGAAAATTACTGATTACTTGTGTCTAAAACACTTTCACTTCATCTCCTAGGTATGTGAACCAAGAGTCACCTGTTCTTTCCTTGTTTAAATTAGTTAGCATTCTCTTTCCATCACTAGCAATCAAGCATTCTAACTGATAGAGGCATAGAAAGAGAACTTTGTCCTCAAAACAGTCCCGAGCAAAAGCTGTTAACAGCCCTATTTTAAGAACACAAAAACTGAGGCTGAGAAATAATGTGTTCCAGTTATGCAGCTCTGTGTGGTAGATGGAGGTTGGAATGTACACCTCTTTTCATTACACAAACTCAGCATCAGCCCACTGGTGGCTTACAACATGGGTGGATACCAGCAGAGTGAAATCCTAAGAGCAGGAGTTTGGGCTGTGGAGTATTGTGTGGCAAATGCATCCACACTTCCAAATCTGTACCTCTGGGCATGACTCCCAGAGATGGGGCCACAGTGGGGCTCTGAATTGACAAAGGACTGAACGTGAACACCCCTGAAGACCTGTAGGTGGGTTGAGTACCCACAACGAAATCCTTTGTAAATGTCCAAATCTCAGATCAAAATGGCCAAACCAACAGCTAACCAAAAGCTAACTGAGCATCTTGGAAACAGAGTGGGGCACATGCGGGAGGATCCTGGGTCAAACAGAGAGGAGGGATATTCAGTTGGTGACTTGCATAGATATCTAAGCACCCTCGATTTCCATTCCCGAGGTTAAAACTTTGCCACAGAAGTTCCTTCCCCAGCAGTGCCTCCAAAGCTTCACCTAGGCAAAATCCTTTACTTTCTACATCCCAGGGGTACCCAGATTATTGTTGTTGTTATGTGGGCTCAGTCATGTCTGGCTCTTTGTGACCCCATGAACTGTACCCTGCCAGGCTCCTCTGTCCATGGGATTCCCCAGGCAAGAATCCTGGAGTGGGTTGCCATTTCCTCCTCCGGGGTATCTTCCCAACCCAGGGATCGAACCCACATCTTCTGCATTTCAGGCTGGTTCTTTACCACTTGAGACATTGGAAAGAAAGAGCTAACACCTAGCATGATGCATGAATAATACAAAGGATTGATATTATTATTATTAATAATTTGTAGTAATACAAATGAGAGGCAAGGGAACCAGAGAGGCAGCCGCAAAGTTGACCATGGTAAACGATGGTGGCAGGCTGTCTCCCAGGCCCAGCCCTGAGCCGGGATCTGATTTCAGGCAAGTGCTGACCTTTTCGGTCTTCTAGCTCCTTAGCTCTGAAACGAGAAGTCTGGCAGCCGATTATCCTGAGGGTTACGCCCAACACAGATTTTCCATGATCTATCTCCACATCAGCCAGTTGAGGAAAGGAAGAGATGGGGGATTCTGAAGTTGATCTGTGAGCAGTGGGAGGCACGGTCAGCTGGGGAAGGGACTCATGGCTGCAAACTCAGCTTCAGAGAGAACCACCCCCGGCCCCCTGCCCCCGCAACCAGGAAGAGCATCCAAAGGCCCTATCTAGCCTGGACAGAAGGCCAGTATTTGGCCAAAGTTCTCACCCTCAGAAACCAGGATGCCAGCACTCCACTGTTTTGGAATAAACAAGGTTAAACACCAGAAGGCAAGGACTGTCCTCTCTTCTTTCAGCTTCCGAGGGTCCCAAAAGAGACACGACTGAGAACAAGACCACAGCAGCTGGGCTAATGTCCAAACCTTCAGCCTGGATGGTCTTGCCAAAGTTATTCTAATACCAGGTCATGGACACATCTAAAAACCTTTCAATAAAACTCAAACACACAAGACATGCAATTCCCTTCCTTGTGGAGCTGCATTCTTGCCATGGAAGAAACCCAGTGGCCTTGAGATTTATTCCCCAAAGTAAAAATGGCTGAGGTTTTCACCCATTGGGAAATCAGGTGGATCTATGTGTATTCTTCCAGGAATATATCTGTATGTATACATTTTGCCCACAATTCCAGGGGTCCAAAGACCAAAAACCTGTCCTGGACTTGTTTGGAGGAAAAGGTTCAGAGGCAGAAAGTAAGACCCTTTGTTTAATTGTTTTTAAAAAAAAACTACTTTAAAATGCTTATTTTAAAAATTAATGGGCTTTCCAGGTAGTTCAGTGGTAAAGAATCCATCTGCAAGCAGGAGATAAGGGTACGATCCCTGGGTCAGGAAGATCCCCTGGAGAAGGAAATGGCAACTCACTCTAGCATTCTTGCCTGGGAAATCCCATGGACAGAGGAGCCTGGCGGGCTATATCCATGGGTTTGCAAAGAGTCGGACAGGACTTAGCGACTAAACAACAACATAAAAATTAACAGTTTAAATATATTTTTAAAGTGTGAAACTAAAAACCACCAAAACTTCACTATGAACCACAAACAATTCACTATGAATGTTTTAGTGAACATCCCTCCAGATTGCTCAATACTTACCATTTTACCCAAAGGAGGCTATCCTATCCAAAGTGATTTTCAAACTGCTTGCTGAGCATTTTCTCATGCCAGCACTGTGGTTCACTAGCTCCTTAAAGATATGTTAAAAAGCAGAACTGCAGGTTAAATATCCAAGCAGCTCTCTAGACGGGCCCAAACCATTGTGTAGTCCAGGGGATGGTAAATCAACGGGTCTTCTCAGGGACCCTCACCCTCCAGGGGCCCACGACCAGGACGCAGGTACCTCACGGAAGCTGAGTTTGCCATCAAAGTCCTCATCCACCTCCTTGATCATGCTCTTCAGGCCCAGGTGGGTCTGGGGAGCCCCCAGCTTCTCCATCATCAGCTTTAGCTCCATCAGGTCAATGAAGCCATCCCTTCCAGCATCATACCTGTGGAGTCAAATGCAGGGCACTGGTGAGGGATAGCCATGGCCAGGACCAAAAGACACTTGTTAACCTACCAAATGCGAAATGCTTTTGGCCTTAGTCACTTAAAAATGACTCAAACTACTCCTGCCTTGCAGTGGCCACCAGGGTCACTGCATTGGAAGTGTCCCCGGCCTCTCCTTCAACACCTCTGGACTCTGCAGGGTCCAACTCAAAGCGGATCTTGGACTCCAGGAGTGTTTTCATATCTGTTAATGCCTTAATTAGGCCGCACATTTCCTGAGGATGAAAAACACGCCTGTTTACCTTTATTTTTCCTTGTTTCGTTCAACAAACATCCACGGAAGTTCCTAACACTGGACAATGGAAGGGCTGCCACAAGGCACCCTATGCACGCACTCTATTACACTGACGGTTCTGGAAGCTTCCTTAGGTCACCGGTCCCTGGGTCCCCGCCACCCCATTCCCACCTACCTCTCCTCTCGTCCGCAGGTCTCCTGTCTCTGGAAGCTGCTTTCCCAACCTGGCACTCTGGTTTCACACTTAGCCCTCTGGCTCCCAGATATCCAGTCCCCAGGTCTGAATGGTCACGCCCGGATGTCACAGATGAGCCGGGACTTGGCACAATACTCTTGGTCAAGTTTCGACACAGGGCCAGCACCTCTGCTGACGGTGCCCCAGCCCCCTAGCCTCCCCACGGCAGGGATCCTGGCCCTGCCCTGTACTCCCAAGTGCCTGGGTCAGCCCTGTGGGACCCTTTCTCAGCCTCTGTTCTTCTCCCCCAGCCGCTCCACCCAGCCCCACCCCCAGCATCCTTCTCTACACATTTGGGCTATTGACACCACCCTTATGGCAGAAAGTGAAGAGGAGCTAAAAAGCCTCTTGATGAAAGTGAAAGAAGAGAGTGAAAAAGTTGGCTTAAAGCTCAACATTCAGAAAATGAAGATTATGGCATCTGGTCCCATCACTCCATGGGAAATAGATGGGGAAACAGTGGAAACAGTGTCAGACTTTATTTTTGGGGGTTCCAAAATCACTGCAGATGGTGATTGCAGCCATGAAATTAAAAGACACTTACTCCTTGGAAGAAAAGTTATGACCAACCTAGATAGTATATTCAAAAGCAGAGACATTACTTTGCCAACTAAGGTCCTTCTAGTCAAGGCTATGGTTTTTCCTGTGGTCATGTATGGATGTGAGAGTTGGACTGTGAAGAAGGCTGAGCACCGAAGAATTGATGCGTTTGAACTGTGGTGTTGGAGAAGACTCTTGAGAGTCCCTTGGACTGCAAGGAGATCCAACCAGTCCATTCTGAAGATCAGCCCTGGGATTTCTTTGGAAGGAATGATGCTAAAGCTGAAACTCCAGTACTTTGGCCACTTCATGCGAAGAGTTGACCCATTGGAAAAGACTCTGATGTTGGGAGGGATTGGGGACAGAGGAGAAGGGGACGACCGAGGATGAGATGGCTAGATGGCATCACAGACTCAATGGACGTGAGTCTGAGTGAACTCCAGGAGATGGTGATGGACAGGGAGGCCTGGCATGCTGTGATTCATGGGCTTGCAAAGAGTCGGACACGACTGAGCGACTGAACTGAACTGAACTGATGGAGCTTCTCACAGACTCCCTGGCTCTTCTCCTAGCAAATCCATCCTATTCTCCACTCCCCAGAGATCCCTTGTTACTACAGTATGAACATCATGCGTTAAAATCAAATCCATTCAGAACAGCCCAAAGGTGGGAACAACCCCAGAATCCCCTGATGGATGAACAGATAAGTAAAATAGGTATATCCATACAATGGGACATTATATGTTCATGCAATAGCATATTATTCTCCATTTTAAAAATAAAATTCTGGTCTTCCCTGGTGGTGAAATGGATAAGAATCCACATGCCAATGCAGGGAAGATGGGTTTGATCCCTGGTCCAGGAAGATTCCACATGATGCAGAGTAATTAAGCCCAGGAGCCACAACTACTGAGCCCATGGGCAGCAACTACTAAAGCCTGAGCGCCGAAGAGCCTGTGCTCTGCAACAAGAGAAAGCCCCTGTGGCAACGAAGACCCAGCGAGGTCAAAAACAAATAAATAAAATTATTTTCAAAATGAAATTCTGTACTTTGCTGACAAAGGTCCATACAGTCAAAGCCATGGGTTTTCCAGTAGTCATGTATGGATGTCAGAGTTGGACCATAAAGAAAGCTGAGCGCAGAAGAAATCAATGCTTTTGAACTGTGGTGTTGGAGAAGACTCTTGAGAGTCCCTTGGACTGCACGGAGACCCAACCAGTCCATTCTAAAGGAGATCAGTCCTGAATATTCATTGGAAGGACTAATGTTGAAGCTGAATCTCCAATACTCTGGCCACCTGATGCGAAGAACTGACTCATTGGAAAAGATTCTGATGCTGGGAAAGAATGAAGGCAGGAGGAGAAGGGGACGACAGAGGATGAGACGGTTGGATGGCATCGCCAACTCAATAGATATGAGTTTGAGCAAGCTCCAGGAATTGGTGATGGACAGGGAAGCCTGGTGTGCTGCAGTTCATGGGGTCAAAAAGAGTCGGACACGACTGAGCGACTGAACTGAATACATGCTACAACACAGATGAAACGAGAACATTCTGCTAAGATTGAAATAAACCAGACACAAAAAGACAAACCTGCATAATTCCACTTACATGAGATTTCCAGAATTCCTAGAGTAGCTACTAGAGACCAGGGGGAAGAGGGGTGGGGTGGGAGTTACTGTTTCATGGTTTAGAGTTTCAATTTGGGATGAAGAAAAGGTCCTGAAAATGGAAGGTAGTGATGGTTACACAAGAATGTGAACATATGGTGATCTCAACACTTAAATGGTTAAGATGGTAAACATTATGTATATTTTACCACAGTTTTAAAAAATTAAATACAAACAAACAAACAAAAAACAGACTTCTTGGCTGTCTGTCCTGCCCACCCTCAATTCCACAAAAGAAACCACCATTGTTGGGGAGCACACCACACCCGTAGCCTGTGGGCATCCAGAAATCTAACCATGTGGGCTGGAGGTATTTTGAGGCCCACGTGGTCTTGCTGGAGATGAAGCCTAGTACTCCCCAGGGAGCTGTGTTCCAGCCACAGTGGCCAGCTCATGCCGTTCCTCCCACCCACAACATACTCCCACCCCACCCTCCTTGGTGGCCTTTTCTGTTCCCTGGAGCCAAGGAGCTTGTCCCCCTTCCTCTGGTCTCCATCAGCACTGTCTGCCCTCTGTTCCTCAACAGATGCCACCTCCTCCAGGCAGCTCTGTGCTCCCCTGGGACTCCCGCCACCTTCTTGGCTGGAAGGATCGCGTTGCAAAAGTTCTGTGCTAAAGTTCACAGATGAGTCCCCTGGAAGTTCTTGGTGGGCTCTGAGAACCCTGAAGGACAAGACAGGTGTTCCAGTTCGGTTTCCAGGTGTGCCAGGGTTTCCAGGAAGCAGGCAGAGTTTATAAATCACAGATGGACCAGCTCTGGATCTAGTATTATCAACATGATTTGTGAGCACTTAAAAGAGGAAGCAGTGATTGCCAGGGGTTCCCTAAAAGTGATTCAGGGATTGGCTGTATTCTCTTGGTTTTTAACTTAAAAAAAAACAAAACAAAACAATAATAATAGCTTTATCATTCTTCCCTGGTAGTCCAGTGGTTAAGAATCCGCCTGCCAGTAGAGGAGACACAGTTTCGATCCCTGGTTCAGGAAGATCCCACATGCCTCGGAGCAACTAAGCCCGTGTGCCACAACTCCTGAAGCCCGAGTGCCTGCGGCCCCTGCTTGCCACAACTAGAGAAAGCCCGAGCACAGCAATGAAGACCCAGAGTAGTCAAAAATAAATAAATAATTTTTTAAAAGAACTTGAACATTGAAAATAGCGGCTTTCTTGAGATACAATTTATATACCACAAAATTCACTCTTTTAAATTGAAGTTGAATTGAAAGTTGCGTCCGACTCTTTGTGATCCCATCGACTATACAGTCCATGGATTTCTCCAGGCCAGAATTCTGGAGGGGGTAGCCTTTCCCTTCTCCAGGGAATCTTCCAAACCTAAGGATTGAACCTAGGTCTTCCTCATTGCAGGCAGATTTTTTGAGTCACCAGGGAAGCCCAAGAATACTGGAGTGGGTAGCCTATCCCTTCTCCACCAGATCTTCCAAACCCAGGAATCGAACTGGGGTCTCCTGCATTGCAGGTGGATTCTTTACCCACTGAGCTATAGTGGCTCAGTTTAAATTGCACACCTCAGTGATTTTTAGCATATTCACAACGTTGTAGAACTATCCATCACTGCCTATTAATAACTCCTCAACATTTTCATCACCCCAAAAAGAACTCCATGCCCTGCAGCAGTCTTTCCCCATTCCCTCTTCTTAGTCTCCTGCAACTACCAGCTTGCTTTCTGTCTCTGTGTTTGCCTTTTCTCGGCATTTCATATAAATGGAATCATTCTATATGTGACTTTTTGGGTCTGGCTTCCTTCACTTAGGGTAATGTTTTCAAGGTCCACCATGTTGTAGCACACATCAATCACTATTTTACTCTTGTTATTTATCGCTGAATAATATTCTACTGTATAAATATACCATATTTTGTTTATCCATTCTTCAGCTGAGAGACATTCGAGTTGTTTCCACTTCTGGCTATGATGAATCATGCTGCTATGAACACTTCTGTCCAAGTTTTGTATGGACATATGCCTTCATTTCCCTTGGGTCAATATCCCAGAGCAGAACTGCTGGGTCACAGGCTCACTTGCTTTTGAGACAAGATGGTCCACCATAACACCAGGACTGACTCTATCAGCAAGGCCCTCTATCAGGCTTCTGGAGGGAAAGATAAACAGGGGTAGATGCCTATGCAATTCAGTGGCTGGCCTGTTAGGCAGGTATAGGTAGGCCACCTAGGAAGAGTGCTGACTGTCAGATTTGCTGGGGCGGGCTTCCCAGCTGGATCAGTGGTAAATCCGCCTGCCCAGGCAGGAGACACACATTCAACCCCTGATCTGGGAAAAGATCCCACATGCTGCGGAGCAACTAAGCCCTCCCACAACGAAAAGTGGCCCTCATCACAGCATGAACCAACCTTGAAGACGTTATACTAAGTGAAAGTAAGTCAGATGCGAAACGACAAATTCTGCATGATTCCAGCTGTCTGACATTCCGAGAAGAGTCAGATTCACAGACAGAAAGGAGAGTGGTCACGGAGAGAGGGGGAGTGGGGAGTTACTGTTTATCATAGTTAGCACGCGTGCTGATTCACTTCACTTGTGTACGACTCTGAGACTCTAAGGACTGAAACCCACCAGCCTCCTCTGTCCGTGGGATTCTCCAGGCCAGAACGCTGGAGTGGGTTGCCAAGCCCTTCTCCAGGGGATCTTCCCGACCCAGGGAAGGCCGTCTCTGAGCATTGCGAGCTGCAGTCCACGGGGTCACAGAGTCGGAGACGACCTAGCGACTGAACAACAAGGAAGACCTTTCTGGCAAAAACAGCTAACATAGGACCTGAGGTGAGAAGAGCTCTTACAAACAGGCTGGAGGGACGGTCTCTGTTACAGGAGTCCTGCTCGAGTGAACAGGTTTCTCTAGTGTGCAACTTTCCAAAGCCTTCCATACGGTCATGTGTCCGAGGGCAACAGCGCTCGGGCCACACGGTCCTCTGCGTTCAGGGACTTTCCACTGGGGGGAGGCTCCTCTAAGCAATCGTTACAAGGAAAACACTTGGGGAAACAGCTTCTCAGGGCAATGCTACCTCAGAAAGGCGGCCAGGTGAACGGCCCCTGCGCTCTGCCCTCCAGACCCAGAGTGTGGACGGGTGTTCCCTGCCCTCTGCTCAGCACACATTGCTGGTCCCAAAGAAGTCTGCAGAGGAGACGGAAGCCACGAAGAGGGGGTGCATCCAAGATACAGATCTTCCTGGGCAGAGACTGAGGGTTGGGGTCCGAACCCGTAGAAGAAAGGGAGGGAAATGAAGGGAAGACGAGAACAGCTGAAACGCTCAAGGGTGAGGAGAAGGGCCTCGGGAACCAGAGATGAACTGGGATGAGATAAGAAAAGGTCAGGGAACAAGGCAGGAGTTTGTCCTCGCCCAGCAGGGGCAGGGAGGACCAGGGCCACCCCCCATCACCTGAGCCCGCAGCCAGCACGGGCTCCCCAGCCCAAAGTGCGGTCAGGCTGGGGCCGTGGGCAGCGAGGGGCTCGGAGATCTTACCCCTGCATTTCTCTGGGGTTCTGACTCAGAAGGGCCATGAAAGGTTGGAAAACTTCTCTTAAGCCCTCAAGCCTGAGATACTTTCCAGGCCTAAGAACAAAGGGCAAATGTGTGAGAAATGGCCTTGGTGAAGGCTGGGCAACAGGTGAAAGGAATTCACATTTCTTTAAATAGGCAGGAAATTGGGGGNGCTGGCTGGCGGGGAAGGCGCCCCGACGCCCGCCGCTCACTGCCGTCTCTCCGCGCCAGGTCGCCAGGCCCCGGGCGCTGAAGGGTGTGGACCCCGGACGTCGCTGGGACAGCCCCTCCCCGCTGCTCGGCGGCGCCTGGCCCGGCCGCTGCTCGCTGCGCTGCCTCCGCCGCCTCCGCCGCCGCCGCCGCTCCTCGGACTCGGGTTCGCGCGCCTCACTTCATCCCAGTCCCGGGCGAGCAGCGTTGGGTTTATGTCTTTATTTGACGAAAACGGTGAGTCGGCGGGCGGGCGGGCTCGGGCCGGTGGGGAGATGGCGGCCGCACAAGATGGCGGCGCGCCGCGTGACCCGCGCGCGCGCGAGTGTGTGTGAGCGCGCGCGAGTGTGTGAGCGCGCGCGCGAGTGTGTGGCGCAGTTCGGGCGGCGGCGGGGCCGGCCTCGCGTCCCTCCTCCCCGCCGCGGCCCCCCGGGCGCGCGCCGCGGCCCCGCCGCCGCCCGGGGCTGGCTCAGGCCCGACTGCTGCATTCCTGAGTCATCGCCGCGGCGGGGCGGGGCGGCCGGCGCCCTCGGCCGGTTTCGCTTCCCCCGGGGGAGCCGCGGCCCTGCGTCCGCCGAGGGCGCCCGGCGGAGCTGCCGTGGAAGCTGGCGATGTCGCCGCCGGCGCCGCGCCCGCCTCGCGGGCGCCGCCGCTCAGCCCTGACAGCTGGGGGCGGGCGCGGGGGTGGCGGGTGTTCGCAGAAGAGAAGGGGAAGGGGTCCCCGCTCCCCGAGCGCGAGCCGGGCCCGATCGCGCTCCGCGGGCGTAGTTACGGAAGTGCGGTTCTGAAGTAAGCCCTCGCCGCCGAAGGCTCCGACCTCGGAGGTAACTCCGCAGCCTGCCGTCCCGAAGTGGCGTTGATGTGGCTGGGGAGGTTGTGGGTACCACGGTCTGGGTGGGTGGGGGCTGGGGTGGGTCTGGGTTGGTCGTTCGGTTAAAATACGGCCAACCCACGGAAGCCAGCCGTCGACGTGATGACTGGTCTGATGAAGAGCTGATGCAGCGTAATTTGTCTTGTTTCAGTCAGGCGGCGACCAAAGTCACATCTTGGTCAAAATGAAGGCTCTTTGTCGCTACGCGTGTCCCGTGTTACCTGAGACTAGAAGCTGTTCTTTGTACATAAACTCGTGTTTTTAACGTAGGGGAAGTAGGCGTCATTATACAGAACGGACAGGGAGGGATTTCGTTGCAGTTGTTACACGTGGGGGTTGGTTTGTTTTCTCTTCCAGAGCTGTTGCGCAGCCACTGGCACCTGTATTGGGGAAACATAGCATACAAGCAAGAAGCTCACAGCCTCAGCGGCGAAAAATTTTTCATGTCAGAGACCGAGAACTCTTGCAGTCGTTTATGTCATCCCTTCTTCTCCAGACAGAGGATACCAAAAAATTGCAATCAAAGATCTCTTCATCTTATTGATAAAGTCACTAATAAGCCAAAATGTCTGTCAACGTCAACCGCAGCGTGTCAGACCAGTTCTATCGCTACAAGATGCCCCGTCTGATTGCCAAGGTAATACTAAATCTTCATTTTAGTAATAAGTCTTAAGCTTTTTCCATGGATTATTAAAGGTTGTCTCTCCCAGTGTGGACAATGCAAAATTAAACTTTTTACTTCCTTTAGGTTGAGGGCAAAGGAAATGGAATCAAGACAGTTATAGTCAACATGGTTGACGTAGCGAAAGCGCTTAATCGGCCTCCAACGTGTAAGTAATGCCTCTTGAAAGGAGTCTGAGAAGGCATTTTATTGACATAATTGTGATGCTCTCTGGTCTGCAGATCTTGCCTGAATTGAGTTAGCTTTTGAGTTAAATGGAAACTTGGATTTAAAACTGATTGATAGCATTAGTTAGTATGTAAAATTACCAGGGCAACACTTTCTTAATCCTGTCCATTTAAAAAGAGTGATAGGTTCATGTTGATGTATCATAAACCCAATACAGTATTGTAAAGTAAAATAAAGTAAAAATAAAAATTAAAATTAAAAAGTGATAATTCTATAAATGAGGGTGAGTAGCCAAAGAGTCCTAGAGTAGGAAATGGCAACCCACTGTAGTAGTCTTGTCTGGGAAATCCCATGGACAGAAGACCCTTGTAGGGTACGGTCCATGGGGTCAAAAAAAAGTCGGGCATGACTTGAGTGACTCAGCACTCATCCAAAGATTAGTTAATTGTAATAAATTTTTCCCCCCCAAATAGATCCCACCAAATATTTTGGTTGTGAGCTGGGAGCACAGACCCAGTTTGATGTTAAGAATGACCGTTACATTGTCAATGGATCTCATGAGGCGAATAAGCTGCAAGACATGTTGGATGGATTCATTAAAAAATTTGTTCTCTGTCCTGAGTGTGAGAATCCTGAAACAGATCTGGTGAGTGCCTTTGAGGTTCTTGTCAGTAGGAGAAAAACTGTATTTATTTCTGTGATGTCACCAAATCATGTTTCCAAGAAGGCAGAGCAGACTTACATAAATTGCAAAAACTCAAATTTTATAGATGCTTCCATACTCACCTTATGTTTAAAAAATTCTTTTGATGTTAAACTGGTATTTAGGTGGGTTTTGATGGTTCGTTTCACACTTTGTTTTTGAAGTTTCATGTATTAATGGGTGACATATTTTTCCTTTTTTGACAGCATGTCAATCCAAAGAAGCAAACAATAGGTAATTCGTGTAAAGCCTGTGGCTATCGAGGCATGCTTGACACACATCATAAACTCTGCACATTCATTCTCAAAAACCCACCTGGTAAGTGCTTGTGATGAACTTCTAAAACCTTAACATAAAGCAACTGATTGTTGAAAGCAGTGGAAGTGTCTTTGCCACTATATAAATAAGGTTAACCCTTGAACACCTGTGCAAGTGAAAGGTTGCTTATAACAATAAGGTCAGCCCTGCGTATACAAGAATCAACCAACAAACGGTGAATAGTGTAGTACTGTAGTATGTAATTATTGGGGAGGGGAAACTCCATGTAAATGGATCTGTGTGGTTTCAACTTACGTTCAAAGGTTAGCTGTTTGATAAACCTGCTGTTGTATGTACTATTAAAGGTCAAGTACAGGCTACCATTAAACTCAACCATATCCCCAATTTTTAAGACATCTTAGGATGTAGGAAATATTGGACAAATTGTGATGGGGTCATAGTAAAGATCTACTTCTGGAATTGTTCAGTTGCTAAGTTGAGTCGGAATCTTTGCAACCCCACGGATTGCTTCTGGAATACTCATTTGTACATGAAGGCCTTGGCTCAGTAGGCCAAAAGTGGCTTTAGAGCGTGCAAGCAACACTCTGTGGCAGATAATCAAAATTGTCTGACACAATTTGAGCTTGCTATAGCAAGAAAGTCTAACCTATTCCGGTGTTCTCTTTTCTGTGAGACTAGCCGTTACATGGACTTAAACACACTTCTAGGTTTTGGCTGAAGCATAGTTGAGAATACGCTTGTTGATCAGTCTCTGAGGAGTGGACACAGAGGGTCACGAGTGCCAGCGTCTACCTTTATGGACTTGATCCACAAGGATCCACCTTGTGGTCTTTTCCATTGTTCAGTCGCCACATGGCGTCCAACTCTTAATTCTACTAAAACAGCTAATATCTCTGATGTTTACCGGCTTCTCTTTCTTAGACTCAGTTGCTTACCTATGAAACACAGTGGATGAATTTGATTTATGAACCCTTTTAGAATTATAAATAGCATTTTCTGTGGTTTTTTTTGGGGGGGGGTTTAAATGTTAATGGTGGGCAATAAGGTGTAATATAACTAAATCATAGGTACTAAACTTTCCTTTTTATCCGTGTAGAGAATAGTGACAGTAGTACAGGAAAAAAAGAAAAGGAAAAGAAAAATAGAAAGGGCAAAGACAAGGAAAATGGCTCCGTTTCCACCAGTGAGACACCACCACCACCACCACCAAATGAAATCAGTCCTCCTCCACATGCTGTGGTGAGTGCAAGGTTTGAGGGGGGCGATGGGCACTTAAACTTGTGTAAAATGTGACCTTTCGTTGAGGTGGGTAGAAACAAACTGCTTTTCTGTGAACAATGTACCAGTACATTGGATTCCAGGTGCTTATTGGTTGATTAGAAGTAAATAGAAATTTAGTGAGAAAATGATAATTTCACTAGAAATCTGGATTTTTTTTTTTTTTTTTTTACACCTCTAAGGTCTCTTTTTGGCCAAGCATTTTTGTTATTAAAAACAGGAAGAAGAGGAGGATGACGACTGGGGGGAGGATACAACAGAGGAAGCTCAAAGGCGTAGAATGGATGAAATCAGTGACCATGCAAAAGTTTTAACCCTCAGTGATGATTTGGAAAGGACTATTGAAGAGCGAGTCAATATCCTGTTTGATTTTGTTAAGGTAAAAACATTTTGTTGATCAGTAAGTCAGCTTCTACCCAGCCTTGAGCTTTTGCTAGATATTTATTACCTTAAGCTGTTTGTGCAAAAATTTTTTGAGGGTGATTCGTTCCAGGCACTGTTTTCGGCAAGTGGGTATTATTTAGAAGTTCTAGAATCTTCCATTAGGTAAGGGAAAGGTTCATCAGAGCAGTGACTATGGTGCTGTGCTTAGTCACTCAGTTGTGTGCAACTCTTTTGCGACCCCGTGGACTGCAGCCTTCCAGACTCTGTGGAATTGTCCGGTCCTGAGTGGGTAACCGTTTGCTTCTCCAGGGGATCTTCCCAACCCAGGGATCAAACCCATGTCCTCCTGCTTTGCAGGCAGATTCTTTACCATCTGAGCTACCAGGGAAGCCCCAGGGACAGTGCAAAATGTGCGTCCATCTCACTGAATTGCTTTTTTTTTTTTTTAACTTGCTTCCTTTTATTTGCAGAAGAAGAAAGAAGAAGGTATTATTGACTCATCTGACAAAGAGATTGTAGCTGAAGCAGAAAGACTGGATGTAAAAGCCATGGGCCCTCTTGTTTTGACTGAAGTTCTTTTTAATGAGAAGATTAGAGAACAAATTAAGAAATACAGGCGCCATTTCTTACGAGTAAGCAAATTGTTCTATGTTCATAGTGAGATTTGCAGATGTGTGACTTTGGAAACACCATCTCCACCTCCTGTTTATTCTGTCATCCTGAAAACATGGACATAACTGACCTACCTTAACGAGCATGAGCGTATCTGAAAAACGCTACACGTGGTCCCGTATACGTGAAGTCAGTTAGAAATCTGTAAGCATTGACTTACTGTTATAGGGCCGTCGCATCTAAGAAAGCTTGTTAACACCAAGAATTTCTCTTTGCAGTTTTGTCACAACAACAAAAAAGCCCAGCGGTACCTCCTGCATGGTTTGGAGTGTGTGGTAGCAATGCATCAACCTCAGCTCATTTCCAAGATCCCACATATCTTGAAGGAGATGTATGATGCAGACCTTTTGGAGGAAGAGGTCATCATTAGCTGGTCGGAAAAGGTGGGGAGTATGTTGATAAGCTCTTAAAGATTAGGATCGGGGCTTTTTTGGAAATTTTCTAATACTAGTCTCTACTTGCTTGACTGGTATAATCTGTAGGGTGATCCCCACCATGGTAGCTTCTAGTAATGACCAAAGAAAGTCTGTTGCTCTCTGGTGAATACGTTTACTCTCGAGAGTTTGAGATTAATATGTGTTCGTCTCCTCAAACGATGGGTATAGACAATTATGTGTAACTCAAGTTACTGTTAAGTTGTTTGAACTAAAAGTTTTACTAAACGTTTTTTAGACCTCTAAGAAATATGTCTCAAAAGAACTTGCCAAAGAGATTCGTGTTAAAGCGGAACCTTTTATAAAATGGTTGAAGGAAGCAGAGGAAGAGTCTTCTGGTGGTGAAGATGATGATGAAGATGAGAATATTGAGGTAAACACTGGGGAAATTGTTAAATACCGTGTTAGTGGTGAGTGTTTGAGAGTTACAAAGTGCCAATATTGGATAATTGCAAACTAAGTGTGATTAGGAAGGGAATCATATTCATAGAAAAGGTGCTAGGAACCTCTCCTACCCCCAGACATCACGATTTCAAATAAATACTATGTGGGTTCTCAAAGGGAGCACTTGTTTCACCTCAGTATATAGGGATCTGTAAATGTAGAATGTTAACTTAGTTTTTACAGAAATTCAAAATTTTTCATGAACAAATGGCTGTTTCTAGGTAGTTTTTCTCTTTTGTTGATCACTATTGTTTTTATGAGCAGGTTTACTGGGATAAAAGTTTACAATGAAAAATCTTCTGTTTTACCAGGTGGTGTATTCAAAGACTGCCAGTGTACCGAAAGTTGAAGCTGTAAAGTCTGACAACAAAGATGATGACATTGATATTGATGCCATTTAAAGGGGTGGGTGCTGCCCAGCTTAACAGTGTAATGCTGAGAATCTTTTTCATCATTGGCCAGAAGTGCAACATGAATGTGCAAAAGCTAAAATGGCTTAACATCATGCTACACTTTTCTACTAAAAATGTATTGCTGTGAGTGGTCTGTATTTAAACCCAACAAGACATCTAGGGAGTCCATACACATATCAGTGAGCAGGTGTAGTTTGCTTATTTATAGCATGTTTCTTTTTGAAAAATTTAGTGGTGGACACATTTGGATCACATTTATACAGTTCTAAAAAATAAAGATTTGATTTTGGTCATTCTTCAGATTTTTGACTCTGAATGGCTTAAGTAAGCTGAAATAATTGGCTCCTTTAAAAACGTTGCACCATCATTTAACTTCATAGGATTGTTGGAGCCTGTTAGATATTAGGTGCCGAGATTTAAAGAGGTCCTTTAGCAGAATGTGAACATAAACTTATAGATACCTTACTGAGTCATTAGGAAATACATAGTGCTTTTTAAGTCTTATCTTTAGTCCCTGAAATTGGCATCTGATAATGTATATCCTTCCCGTGCCGAGGTGGACAGATAATCAAATGACAGTACAACACCCTTATCTTACTAAGAAGCTAAAATGACCTGAGTGTCCTGTAAATTTAAGAGCAGGTTTTGAAACTTGAATTGTGTTTGTTTTTTTTAAAGTCTATACTTGCCCCAAATTGTAGTCCCGAAGTCGTATGCATTGCACGTTGGATGAGCCAGGGAAATTATTACATTAACATAAAAGCTTTTTATTATGTGTATGTAGCTGTTGCTTTATACTGAAAGAAAATGGAAATTTGGGGGAGTGATTAAATACTAATAAGCTATGATTTTATTTGAGGGAAACAGGAAAAGATGCAATTAATCTCAAGCAAAAACTGAGCGTAACTTCTCAGCATTTACTCTTGATTCAAATTACAGTTTCAGAATATTTAGATATACTGTATCTTTTGTTCAGTGTGAATTTTTCCCTGGATACTATGGTTCTTTTTATTTTTGCATTTGGATACATAACTTATGCTTTTTCGGTTTTTGTTGCTATCTTGCCAAAATAATTATTAACTGTCTCAAACTCCTTGCCACAACCCCCCAAAAATGTGTTATTTAAAAGAAAAAAGCTAAAAGCATGTTTCTAAGTCATAGCCTATATTTTGGTGTAAGACTTGGTGTGTTTTTATTTCATACTGAATATAGTGAGATACCCAAGAAGACTGGTGATGGCAACTAGGGCCTGACCCAGCCCATCTTGGGCTTTAGATTTGGAAATAAAATCATTGGGAATTGCTTGCCCAATTTGCTGATCTAAACTCACTTGACAGAAGGGCTTATGAGTACATCTTAGAAGTCTTGAAGGTACAAATAGAGTGTGGGAATCAAATGCATGGAGTGAATTTTGTTTGGAACACTGGCTTATCATTTATCTCTTGGTGATCCATCTCATAGATTACAAGATGTTAACAAATGTAAGTTTTTTTCACATTGAAATTATACAATCTGGTATAATAAAACCTTGTTAGCTTGATACTTCAAGGAAAAACACCGGCATTCTCACTGGGGAGATACAAAGTGGTCTCCAGCTGCCTTTTTTAATAGATTTTGTTGAGACTGAAGGAGAGTCACATGTCTATGTGGAGGGAATGTGCTTTGTCACACCAAAGAGAAGAGGCTTTTGTAAATTCACATCTTAACTAGGTGTTAAATTTCTTGCCATTTCCTGAAATTTTGGGGAGTACCAAGTTGCATTCAGGATACCCATTATCAAGCTAATGAGGTTCTGTTACAGAAGGGTTTTTTCCCTTTTTTCCTCGCCTCCACCCCCCACCCCCCCTTAAATCTGAAGGATTTCTTTCAGGGCTTCTAAAACACTAAAGAGAAAATTTTGGCTTAGACCAGTGTTCAGTCTAGTGCCAAACTTAAAATGGGATTCAAATCCACATAGTAAGGAATTTATTCATAGCAGCTATCCTGATAGAGTGATCTTTCACTTTGCTCTATTCAACTGTCTTAAAATTTCCTGTTTCAAACAGCTGTTATTTGATTAAAACAATGTTAAAATTATTTTTGTCTCTGCTTTAATATTAACCTGAGTTTTTGTTTATAAAGTTGGAGAATTGAAAACTCCCTTTTGGTAGCTGCTGCTTCAGATTTGTGTTGGGTGTTCTTGGTGCCGTTGGGTCCCTACTCGGAAAACACATGTTGGTAATTATGATGGTTTTCCCTAGATCTTGTGTTCCTATTCTGTATCTCAAATTGATTAGAAACTGAAAGAATCTGCCTTCATCTGATTTCTTAGTTGATTAGTGACTTTAGGTGGATCAAGTATGTACTTATACAACGCTATAGCATCTCTCTTTAGTTAAGAACGGAATGTTTCCAAAATTCTCTGAGGTTAATGAACTTGCAGGGTGCTATGTGGGGTCCTAAAGGTTTGCAAGAGAAGGGGTATTCTCTGAAATCCGGCATGTTCTACGTTCAGCTGTGTTAGGATTGCTTCCCACTGTTTAATGCACTAAGCCTTTGACCTGGACATAACTTAAAAGCTGGCCTTGCCAAGAGTGGAGGGAAACAATGAAAGGGTACTGGTGTGGATGAGCCTTCTGCATTTTGTGAGTTAGCTCAGTCTTTGTGGGATCTGAGATGTATTACCCCGTGGTCACTCAACTGGTCTGGCTCCTGTGTCTTGTAGTGCTTAGATAACATATTTAAAGCCCAAACAAGATTCTGCTGGAAATCTACTTAAATTTTAAGTAAATTTTACTTTTAATGAAACCAAACTCTTACATGCTTAAGTTTTTGTTACCAGGCAAACCTTATCCAGGGAACTCTGATTGCTAGTATTCACATGCCAATATTCCAGTAGCTCCAAAATGCCGGCTTGCCCAGTTTCTGCATTGTCAGTTTCAGTGGTTGTACAAATTTCAGCTATACCTGACCATTCCGAAGCTTCAGAGTGCTCTCAGTACCAGGAACAGCATAGCACTTGAATCTCTGCCTCTCTTAACTATCGTGTGGTTTGTGTTCTGTGTTTCCTAAATTAAGTTATGCTTATATCTCTATCCCCAGTACTCTGTATAGGCCATTCCACAAATGACACTTCTTAAAGACTTGCTGAAGTTGTTAGGGCTGACCAGTGCACAGCCTCCAGAATTTGTCCTTTTGAGCCCTTGGTTCATAGGAGGTTGGGAGCTCAAGTTGAGGGTTCTCTATTCTAGCCCTGGCCCAATAAAGAGGTCTTCAGAAATGAGATTGCCAGTTTGTTGTTGAGTTGCTATGTTCTGTCCAGCTCTGCAGCACTGTGGGCTGTGGCACACCAGGCTTGGCTGTGCTTCTCTCCCAAGTGTGCTCAAATTGACGTCCATTGAAATTGGTGGTTGGCATCCAACCATCTCGTTCTCTGCCGCCCTCTTTTGCCTTCAGTCATTCCCACCATCAGGGTCTTCTGCAGTGAGTCAGCTCTTCACATCAGGTGGCCGGAATACTGTAGCCTCAGTATCAGTGTTTCCAGTGCCAGCCTCGCACGCCCTACCTGTACCAGCATGCACTTCACACTGGCTCCAGCTGTGTCCGTACTCTAAGGCTCACTTAATGGCTGCACATGGTCTTTCTCTAGTGGCAGGTGGGCTCCAGGTGCACAGGCTCACGAGCTGGCAGCAGGTGGACTCAATTCTGGTGCATGGTCTTAGTTACTCCCGGCCACATGGCATCTTTACAGACCAGGGATTGAACCCAAGTCCCTAGCACTGGCTGGTCGATTCTTTACCACTCAGCCGCCAGGACCCCTGTGCCCACTTCACACAGGACGGGTGGAACTCGAGGAGGGAGGAAATGGTTGGGACTTTGAGGAATGTCTTTAAGAGGTAGCATTTCAAGGAGTAATTTGCCTGGTAGAAGTAAGTAGGGGAGCACTTGTGAAAAGTAGAAGCTCCTTTTAGCTGAATGCAGTGCGTGGTGGTGGTGAGGCCGGAGGAGAGGACAGGATTGACCTGGAAGCTGAGCCCTGGAGGGCTGAATGTTTACAAGCTGCAGAAGTGGAATTGCGTTTGTATCCTGCTGCCAGGAATGCTAAGCCAGTGAGGGAATGGAGAGGCATGGGAGTGGAGATCTATATCCCATGCCTCACAAAACCAGCAACTGCCTCAAGGGTAGACTGGTCAGATGAGGATGCACATTGCCTCAGGAAGGCTGGGGTCCCCAAGCAGCTTGGCTGTTCTAAGGGCATAGTGTCAAGTTGGAAGAAATGACCCCAAACCCCGGTCCCACCTGCAGCAGAATCTGAAAGTGCAGAAGTAATGGGATTTTCCTTTGAGACAGATCTGTCTAGGGTAAGGGCAGCACCCAGGAAGGGGTTCCAGGTTTCAGAGCCTGAGTGAACATCGTTCTTCGGTTAGGACCTTCAGGTCGGGAGCAGCCATCAAGTGGTTGCAGGGTTGGGTTCTTCACAGAGCAAAGGAAAGGAGTTTCAGGTGTGATCAGCAATCGTGAGTAGTTAAGTTTCTTTGGTGACAACCCAAAATCATGGTGTGGGGGAGACGGGTTTCCCAAGGTTTTTGACGGTTGTATTGCACAAGCCTGCCCTTGCACAGATCCAAAGATAGCAGGTCCAGCCTTGTGGACACAGATGATATCAACTAGGCATCTAGGCAAGAAAGAACATTTCCTCCAGGGTGCTGCTCACCTGTCTGCTGCTCTCAAGGTTTCTCTTGACGGTCTCCACTACCCATGAGTTCCGGCCCTGCAGGGCTGCACCAAAACACTGGCTTTTTCATGGCAGTGGGGCTTCTGTTGAAGCTGCTTAATGCCTAGTTTTCCAGACTTCCCAGTTCAGATCTGATGGGCTCCACTGGTCTTCAGCATTTGTCAGGTTGATTTCCAGTACTATGAGCTTCACTGGCAGCTCCAGTCAAATGTACCTGGGAGTGAAGGTCTGGGGTTGTATGGATTTTAAACACTGCTGCCAAAGGCTACCTCACAATGGGAATTTGTGATTGGAGCCAGAGAAATCCTAGTCCTTGGAGATACCTAGAACAGGTTACTTTTCACTGGAACCTAATTTCTCTGTAAAGGACATTTGCTCACCAGCCACCTCATCCCACCAGTTTTAACAGCAGACGGACTCTGCCCTTCTGTTGAGTGACCAGCACTTCAGTTTTCCTGTGTGGGAGGCAAGAGGGGACAGGCCATGGGTCCTGCTGAGGCGATCTTGCAGTCTGCTGGAGGCACAGTTTGCCTTTGGGAAGCTGCTGGAGGTTACTTGAGCGAGATGGCCTTTGCACAGTTTTGGTTAGCGTCTGTGAGTGACTGTCAGTGACGGTTTCCTGAGAGGATGCGGAGTGGAGGAGTCCATGAGCTCAGTGACATTATCTGGGCCACCTGGGAGACCGGAATGATTGAGCCAGACAGACTTAAGAGTAATATTCGACGTGAAAGTGGCCAGGCTCTAGGTAACAACACAAGGGACATCAAAGAACTAAAGATGTGGAGAAAGTCAAGAAGATGTCTTAAAAAACTGTCAAGAAAATTATGGAGTTGTATTGAAAAGTACAGTAGCTAAAATGAGAAATTCACTAGAGGGATTTAAGGCAGCATTTGGGCACACACACGAGTCAGGAAACTAAAGATAGGCCAATGGAAATCACTGACTGAAAATTTTTTAAATAGAACCTAAGTGACCTGTGAAACACCATGGAGAGTAACATATGCATTGTGGGAATGAGGCTCCACAAACATCCGAGAGACTTAAGTTCAAGTAAGATAAACAGAGCTGCCAGAGACCATGATTTCTGAAAGGTACAGAGATCTTGAAGGCATTGAGAGAGAAGCAAGTCCTACAGGGCCCCAGTAACACAGATTTTGCATCAGGAATCTCGGAGACCAGAAGGCAGTGAGTTGGTCTACTTTTCAAGTGCTGAAAGAAAAAGCCTGTCAACCAAGAATACAACACTGTCAAAAGTGTTCAAAAAGCAGGGAGGAGGAATTGAGACATTCCTGGATAAACAAAAGCTGAGGGCCTTGTAAAAAATGCTTGAGAGATTCCTGCAGGGTAGAACTAAAGGACGCTAGACAATAAAAGCAAACAATCCCAATAAAGGTAAATACATTAAATATTAGAAAAGCTAGCATTGTTAACTTGTAATAATTTTCTATGTGGTTTAAGAAAATGATGCATTAAGAACAATTATTAATCTGAAAGCTAGTAGTATAACTGGCTTGTGTTATGTTTGAGGGCACTACCCTGTGGCTTCCCTGGTGGCTCAGAGGTTAAGGCATCTGCCTGCAATGTGGGAGACCTGGCTTCGATCCATGGGTCGGGAAGATCCCCTGGAGAAGGAAATGGCAACCCACTCCAGTATTCTCACCTGGAGAATCCCATCGACAGAGGATCCTGGTGGGCAACAGTCCACAGGGTCACAAAGAATCGGACACCACTGAGCGACTTCACCCTGTATAAAGATGTTACTTTGTGACATCAACAGATAGCGGTTAGGGATAGAGGGTAGGGTAAAGCTATTAAGGAGAGAGATTCTATTAGTGAAAATTGTGTAAATTCAAGTTAGAGTGTTATAACTTAAGGGTGTTATATGTAGTGCCCATGGTAACCACAAAAGAAAACAGCTCTAGATACATGGCAGTGAAGGCCTCCCTGGCACCCAGTGGTTAAGACTTTGTGATTCCAGTGTAGGGCTCACAGTTTTAGTGCCAGGTTAGTGATCTAAGATCTCATATGCCGTAATGTGTGGCCAAAAAAATAAACTGCAAAAGAAATTCAAGCATTTAATTGCAAAAAAATTTTTTTTTCAAATGCAAAAGACACTAGTAATGCAGGCAGGAAGTGAAGAAAAAGCTCTAGACACAGGAAGGAGACAAGCAGCACAAAGAGCTAAGCCCCTGCTGCTGCTGCCAAGCCACTTCAGGTGTGCCCGACTCCGTGTGACCCCATAGTCCCTGCTTGCCAGTGATACTTTAAATGGATTAAGCTGCCTGGTCAAAAGATGGAGATTGGCAGAATGGATAAATGAATAAAAACATGACCCAACAACAAGCCATCTACAAAAGACACACTTGAGATTCAAACACAAAAAGACTGAAAGATTAGAAAAAGATATTCCACGATAACAGAAATAAGGGATGGCTATACTAATGTCAGATAAAATGGAGTTTAAATCAAAAAAGTTTGAGACAAAGACTGTGTTAAAAGTTTCAATACAGGATGAACAATTACACACCTAGTAACAGACGAGCAAAACGTATGAAGGAAAAACTGACAGAATCGAAGGGAGAAATAATGACCTGTAGTAGTAGTTGGAGACTTTATATACCCTACTGTCAGTAATGGATAGAACAAACAGAGAAACAGAAGATTTAACACAACCCAAATCGATGCGATGAATATATATGTAACGCCATACCCAACAACAGCATACACCTTTTTCTCAAGTGCACATGGAATAGTCTCAGAATAAACCATATGTTAGGACACTGTCTTGCATAAGCGCTAAGTTGCTTTAGTCATGTCCAACTCTTGAATTTACAGACTGTAGCCCACCAGGCTCCTCTGTTCATAGGATTAAGTCTATCAACAAAGTATCTTTTCTGACCATAATGAAGTTAGAGACCAACAGCAGAAGTAAAACTAGGAGGAAAAAGGCTGTAAAAATTAAAATGCTCTTACACAATTGATGGATCAAAGAAGCCCAGGGAAATTAAGAAATGCCTAGAGACAATTTTTAAAATAGAGGAATTCCCTGGTGGTCCAGTAGTGAGGGGTCCATGCTTCCACTGTAGTGGGCAGGGGTTCGATCCCTGGTCAGGGGACTAGGTCCTGCATCCCGCGCAATGTGGCCTAAATAAAAATAAACCACACACATCATACCGGAACCTCAGAGACAGCAAAGCGGCACTAAGAAGGAGGTTTACAGCTATATGTGCTTAGGTTCAACTCTGCAACCCCATGACCCATATAGTCCATGGAATTTTCCAGGCAAGAATACTGGATTGGCTAGCCTATCCCTTCTCCAGGGGAGCTTCCCAACCCAGGGATCGAACCCAGGTTTCCCAAATATCAGGCAGATTCTTTACCAGATGAGCCACCAGGGAATCCCAAGAATACTGGAGTGGGTAGCTTATCCCTTCTCCACTGGGTCATCCCAACCCAGAAATTGAACCTGGGTCTCCTGCATTGCAGGTGGATTCTTTACCAGCTGAGCTACCAGGGAATACCAGACCACCTGACCTGCCTCTTGAGAAACCTGTATGCCGGTCAGGAAGCAACAGTTAGAACTGGCCATGGAACAACAGACTGGTTCCAAATAGGAAAAGGAGTACATCAAAGCTGTATATTGTCACCCTGCTTATTTAACTTATATGCAGAGTACATCATGAGAAACACTGGACTGGAAAAAACACAAGCTGGAATCAAGATTGCTGGGAGAAATATCAGTAACCTCAGATATGCAGATGACACCACCCTTATGGCAGAAAGTGAAGAGGAACTCAAAAGCCTCTTGATGAAAGTGAAAGAGGAGAGNCTCGATGGACGTGAGTCTGAGTGACCTCTGGGAGTTGGTGATGGACAGGGAGGCCTGGCGTGCTGTGATTCATGGGATCGCAAAGAGTCAGACACGACTGAACGACTGAACTGAACTGAACTGTGCTTACGTTAAAAAAAACAAAGATCTCAAATCAACAACCTAACTTTAAGGTACTGGAAAAAGTGCAAACAAAATATAAAGTTAATGGAAGGGAGGAAGTAATAAAAACCAGAGCAGAGATAAAATAGAGAATAGGAAGATAACAGAAAAAAAATAAGCCCAAAGTTGCCTGTTTTTCTGTTTTTGTTTTTTTTTTTAATTTTTATTTTTAACACCAAAAACATTTTGTTTTGGGGGTATAGTCAATTAACAATGTTGTGGTAGTTTTAAGTGAAGAGTGAAGGGACTCAAGTATACATATACATGTATCCTTTCTCCCAAAAACTGCGTCCCATCCAGGCTGGCACATTGAGCAGAGTTCCAAGTGTTATACTATAGGTCTTTGTTGGTTATCCATTTTAAATATAGCGGACTGTACATGACCTTCCCAAATTCCCTAACTATCCCCCCCAGCACCAAAGTTGTCTATTTTTAAAAGATCAACAAAACTGATAGACTTTTAGCTGGAATGAATAAGAAAAAAAATAGAGAATTTTCAAATTACTAAAATCAGAAATGGAAATGGGGATACTATTATCATCCATAGAAATAAAAAGGTTCATAACAGCGGTATGCATAACTGTACAAACAAACTAGATAACCTAGATGAAATGTACGTTCCTAGAAACATATTCCTGTGGAAAATTCTTAAAGAGATGGGAACATCAGACCACCTTACCTGCCTCCTGAGAAACCTGTAAGCAGGTCAAGAAAGCAACAGTTAGAACCAGACATGGAACAATGAACTGGTTCCAAACTGGGAAAGGAGTATGTCGAGGCTGTATATTGTCATCCTGCCTATTTAACTTACATGCAGAGTACATCATGCAGAATGCCAGGCTGGATAAAGCACAAGCTGGAATCAAGATTCCTTGGAGAAATATCAACAACTTCAGATATGCAGATGATACTACTCTAATGGTAGAAATTGAAGAGGAACTAAAGAGCCTCTTTTTTTTTTTTTTTTTAAATCATTTATTTATTTGTATTTTTGGTTGCACTGGTTCTTTGTTGCTGCTTGAGAGCTTTCTCTAGTTGCGGCAAGCAGGGGCCACTCATTGCAGTGACTTCTCATTGCAGAGCACAAGCTCTAGGCACATGGGCTTCAGTAGTCGTGCTGCACAGGGCTGGTTGCTCCCATGCATGTGGGATCTTCCCGGACCAGGGATAGAACCTGTATCCTCTGCATTGGTAGGCGGATTCTTAACCACTGGACCCCCAGGGAAGTCCAAAGAGCCTCTTGATGAAGGTGAAAAAGTGGCTTAAAACTCAGCTTTCAAAAACGGAAGATCATGGCATTCAGTCCCATCATTTTCATGGCAAATAAATGGGGAAAAGGTGGAAACGGGCAGATTTTATTTTCTTGGGCTCCAAAATCACTACAGACAGTGACTGCAGCCATGAAGTTAGAAGACACTTGCTCCTTGGAAGAAAACCTAGACAGCATACTAAAAAGCAGAGACATAACTTTGCCAACAAAGGTTTGTCTAGTCAAAGATATGTTTTTTCCAATAGTCATGTATGGACGTGAGAGTTGAACCATAAGGAAGGCAGAGCACCAAAGAATTGATGTTTTTGAACTGTGGCATTGGAGAAGACTCTTGAGAGTCTCTTGGACTGCAAGGAGATTACACCAGTCAATCTTAAAGAAAATTAACCCTCAATATTCACTGGAAGGATTGATACTGATGCTAAAGCTCCAAAAGAGCTGACTCATTGGAAAAGGCCCTGATGCAGGAGGAGAAGAGGGCAACAAAGAGTGAGATGGTTGGAGGGCATCACTGACTCATTGGACATGCTTGCTGTGCTAAGTCACTTCAGTCATGTCCAACTCTGTGCCACCCTGTGGGCTGAAGCCCGCCAGGCTCCTCTGTCTGTGGGACACCCCAGGCAAGAATACTGGAGTGAACTGACTTGCCTGCCTCCAGAGGATCTTCCAGCCCAGGGATCAAACCCAGGTCTCTTGCATTTCCTGCACTGGCAGGTGGGTTCTTTACCACTAGCGCCACCTGGGAAGCCCCAGTACGTGAGTGTGAAGAAACTCTGGGAGATAGTGAAGGACAGAGAAGCCTGGCGTGCTGGAGTCCATGGGGTCACAAGGAGTCGGACATGTTTTAGCAACTGAACAACAATGAAAGAAACACAAAGCCTGCCAAGACTAAATAGCCAAGAAATAAAAAATCTGCATAGACCTATAACTAATAAGGAGATTGAATCAGAAATACAAGATTTCCAAACAGTAAAAGCTCTTTAGACCTGATGGCTTTACTGGTTAACACAACCAAACATTTAAATAAGGACTAATATAATTCTTCTCAAAATCATTCTCGTGAACATTGAAGCTAAAGTCCTCAATAAAATACTAATATACTAATTCAGAAACATTAAAATGATTATGTGCTTAGTCACTCAGTCATGTCTGACTCTTTGTAACCCCATGGACTATATCCTACCAGTCTCCTCTGTCCGTGGGATTCTCCAGGCAAAAATACTGGAGTGGGTTGCTATGCTCTCCTCCAGGGGATCTTCCCAACCCAGGGATCGAACACAGGCCTCCCGCATTGTACGCAGATTCTTTACCAGCTGAGCCACCAGGGAAACCTAAGGATACTGGACTAGGTAGCCTAGTCCTTCTCCAGGGAAACTTCCCGACCCAGAAATTGAACTGGGGTCTCCTGCTTTGCAGAAACTTCCTGACCCAGGAATCAAACTGGGGTCTCCTGCTTTGCAAGTGGATTCTCTACCAGCTGAGCTTCCCAGGAAGCCCCTAAAAGGATTATATATCAGGCCTAAGTGAGAGTTCTTCCTGGAATGAAATTATGGTTCAACACAAAAATTGGTGAGTGTATACCATATTAACAGAATGAAGGAAAACATCTACACAATACATCATGCATAAATATAATGCATAAGCATAATGCATAAAAAGCATTTGGTAAAATTCAACACTTTTTCATGATAAAAACAAGCGACAATGTAGGAATAGAAGTTAACTACCTCAGGGGCCCTCCTGGTGGCTTAGTGGTAAAGAATCCGCCTGACAATGCAAGAACAGGTTCAATCCCTGGTCTAGGAAGGTCACACATGCCTTAGGACAACTAAGCCTATGAGTCGCAACTACTGAAGCCCAAGTACCTAGAGCCCATGGTCCACAACAAGAGAAACCAGCACGATGAGAAGCCTTACGCCGCAGTGGAGAGGAGCCCCTGTCACTACAGCTGCAGAAAGCCCTGGTGCAGCAACGAAGACCCAGCACAGCCTTAGATAAACAAACCTTTCTAAAAAAGAAGGAAACTACCTTAACATAATCAAAGATATAGATGAAAAGCCCACAGGGAAGGCTGACGGGAATGAATGAAAACTTTTCCTCTAGGATCATAAACCAGGCAAGGATAGCTGCTCTGCTTTCAGCACCTCTATTCATCATGGTATTGGAAGTTCTCGCTAGAGCAATTAAGCAAGTAAAAACACTAAGAATTCCACCAAAACAAACAATAGACAAACTATTAGAACTTATAAATTAATTCGGCAAAGTAGCAGAATACAAGGTCAACACACTAAAATCTGTTTCATTTCTACATACTAACAATGAACAGTATGAAAAGGAAATAAAGCACAATTCTGATGACAATATTATCAAAAAGAATAAAATACTTAGGAATTAACCAAGGAGATGAAAGACTTGTACAGTAAAAACTACAAAACACTGCTGAAAGTAATTGAAGACATAAATGAGAACCCAGCCAGTGTTCATGGATTGGAAGACTTAATACTGTTAAGATGTCAATAATACCCAAAACAACTAGGGATATTTAGGATTGCATCCCAAAGTTTAAAAACGCTAATCCAAATTTGTATCTTTTTAAATTCAATAACGTCCTATCAAATTTTTTTACCACACCTTTCATAATTGCTGCTAGAAATCAACATCTTTGTGCATTGTGTGTCCAAAAACAGACTAATAATTGTTTCTTATTCATTAGCTTTTTAAATCATATAAAGATAAAAAGTGGAGTTACAAACCAAAATTCCAGCAATACTATGTGTTTTTATAATTGCCTATGTGTTTACCTTTACCAGAGATCTTTATTTCTTCATATCACTTTGAGACACTATCTAATGTCCTTTATTTCAGGCTGAAGGACTTGGAAGACTGATCTGGTGGTGATGAACACTCTCAGCTTTTATCTGCTGCTGCTGCTAAGTCACTTCAGTCGTGTCTGACTCTGTGCGACCCCATAGATGGCAGCCCACCAGGCTCCCCCGTCCCTGGGATTCTCCAGGGAAGAGTACTGGAGTGGTTGCCATTTCCTTCTCCAGTGCATGAAAGTGAAAACGGAAAGTGAAGTCGGTCAGTCGTGTCCGACTCTTAGCGACCCCATGGACTGCAGCCTACTGGCTCCTCCAATCGTGGGATTTTCCAGGCAAGAGTACCAGAGTGGGTTTCCATTGCTTTTATCTAGGAATATCCTAATTTGCTCTCATTTTTTTTGGCCCCAAAGCTTGTGGGGTTTAATTCCCCAAGCAAGGAGTGGCCCTGCACCCACTGCACTGGAAGTGTGGGGTCTGAACCATTGGACAACCAGGGGCGCCCCCTGCCTTCATTTCTGAAGGATAGTTTTCCTAGATATGGGATTCTTGATTGACAGTGTGGGTTTTTTTTTTTTCCCCCAACACTTTGGATCTATCAACCACCAACTGCCTTCAGGCCTCTGAAGTTTTTAACGAGAAATCTTAGTGGGCATTCCTGTATGCTATGACTTGCTTCTCTTGCTGCTTTCAAGATTCTCTTTCTTTGTGCTTTGAAATTTTGAATGTAATGCCTTGGTGATCGTCTTCTTGAGTGTTTCCAGTCACATCTGTCATCAAAGTCAAGAAACTTTCAGCCATTCTTCAATAACCTCTCTGCCCATTTCCCTCTCTTTCTCCTTCTGAGACTCCCACAGTGCATATTTTGCTCCCTTAGGTTCTCTTTACTTTTCTTCAGCCTTTTTCTTTTCGTTCCTCAGACTCAATATTATTTTTATTTTCCTGTCTTCAAATATGCTGATTCTTTTTTCTCCCTGCTCAAATTCACTTTTGAAATCCTCTAGTGTATTCTTCATTTCAGTTATTGTATGTCTCAGATACAGAATTTCCTTTTTATGCTTTCTATCTACTGAAATTTTCATTTTGTTCAATTATTATTTTCTTGTTTCTGTCCTTATATTCCTTTAGTTCTTTGAATATCTTGAAGACAGTTGTTTTAAAGTCTTTTCTAGCAAGTCCACCATGTGCTGCTTCTTAGACAAAGTTTCTATCGATTTATATTTTCCTTTGAATGGGCCAGACTTTCCTGTATCTTTATACGTCTTATGATTTTTTGTTGTTGAAAACTAGATGTTTGAATTTTGTAATGTAACTCTTGAAGTCAGACTACCTTCTCCAGTGTTTCCTTCCTTCTTTCCTTTCTGTCTTTTTAAAAAATAATTGTTGGGACTTCCCTGGTGGTCCAGTGGTTAAGACTCTGGGCTCCCAATGCAGGGGGCCTGGGTTTGGTCCCTGGTCGGGAAACTAGATTCCATATGCTACAACTAAGACCCAGCACAGCCAAATAATAAATAAATATAAAAAATAAAAATAAAATATTTTTTGCAGGGTATCTCTGTGCTGGGTATCAGCCTGAGATACAAATTTAAGGTCTTCTCAGGTCCTCTCTGAGACTATGTCTTTTCTTGGGCATGTGCAGTGACTTTCTAAATTCCCCTGTATATGTGGTTGCTTTCAAATTGTCCCCATCCTTAGGAATTCCCTGGTGGTTAAGTGGTAAGGACTCTTCTTTCCCTGCTGAGGGCCCAGGTTTAATCCCTGGTCAGGGAACTAGGATTTCACAAGCCATGGGACATGGACAAAAAAACATAACAAAACTCCAAAATAAAATGTCCCCATCCTTAATCATCCAAAAAGAGAAAAGGGAACAATAAGAGGAGATTGGGGACAGCAGATTGTCTGTTTAGAGTCTCTGGAAGCCACCTCGGCCAGTGGGTGTGTGCTGCCATGACGACTGCCTGCCTATCTGCACGTTTGTGGTCAGAAGCAACCAATCAGCACAAAGATCCCTGGCACTCAGAGAGCAGGGTCCTCGTCACTTCCCTACCCTGGCTCCCGAAAACCACTCTAGCATTACACGGGCATGGCTTCCTGTCATTGGGCTGAGGGGATTGGGAAATGGGTACCCGCTACTGCTCATGCTAAGAGATAAATTGCCTGGAATTAACCAGAGTTTGTCATCTAAGCCTTCCCTGGAAACTGAAAGCCTTCCAGCCGACTCCAGAGTTTCAAAATAGTTACATCAGTCAGATTCTGCCAGTGCAATTGTTGTCTAGGTGGAGAGACAGAGCCCTGGCACTTCCTGCTCCATCATCTTCCCTGATGTCACTGCTATATAAAGAACTCAAATCAACTTCAATAACCCAGTTTATAAATTATAAAGACAAATACACCAGTTAAAAATTGGGCAAAGGATCCGTATAGACATTTCTCCAAAGAAAATGTACAGGTGGCTAATAAACCCATGAAGAGATGCTCGGCACCATTAGCCATCAAGAAAGCTCAAATCAAAACCACGGGAAGATGCAGCTTCACCCCACTAGGATAGTGTGCTAGGCTGGAAAATGGCATCTCAGAAGAAAGGCATGTCAAACCCCTGGAGCCTGGGAACGCCACTTTACGTGGCAAAAGATGTGATTACCTGAAGGACCTTGAGAGGGAAAGTTTATCCTGTGTTATTTGAGTGGACAGTACAATGCAGTCACGTGTAATCTTATAAGAAAGAGACACGCAGTTTTTACTGTTGTCGCTGTTGTCATCTGCTTGCTTGCTTGTTCTGGCCATGCCTCGTGGCGTGCGGGATCTTAGTTCCCCACCCATGGATCAAATTTGCACCCCCTGCAATGGAAGTGCGGAGTCTTAAGTACTGGACTGCCAGGGAAGTCCCAAGACAGGGAATTTTGAGAGAGAGACACACGCAGAGAAGGACAGAAACAAAGATTGGATATCTCCTCTTTTTTTTTTTTAATAAAATTTATTTTATTCAAGTACAGTTGATTTACAATGTTGCATTCATTTCTGCTTTGTCATATCCTCTCTTTTCTCTGGAAGAGTTTGCGTGAGATTCGTGTTACTTCTTTTCAAAAGGTAGGAGAAGGGTTCCTGGCAGTCCAGTGGTTAGGACTCTGCACTCTCACTGCCGAGGGCCCATGTTCAATCCCTGGTTGGGGAACTAAGACCCCACAAGCAGCACAGTGCGGCCAAAAAGAAGTTTGGTAGGACCAGCTAGTTAAGTCATTTGAGCCTGAAATTTTCCTTGTGGGAAGGAAGGTTTTGACTTGCAAGCATAACTTCTTTGCTGGTTATGAGGCTATTTAGATTTTCTACTTATTCTCATGCCAATTTGGTAAGGTGTATTTTTCTAGAAATTTGTCCATAGTGTCTACATTTGTAAATGTATTGCTATAAAATTGTTCATAATACCCTCTTATTGGCATTTTAATGTTTGAAGGCGCTCTAGTAATGTCTTTTTTCCACTCTTGTTGTTATCTGTGCTGCCGTCTTTAACCGGGATCCGTCTCACCAGAGCTGATACTTGCAGCTTTGTTCATTCCTTCGTTTGTTTGTTTTCTCCTCTGTTATTTCCTTTCCTCTACTTTCCTTGGGTTTAGTTCACTTTTCCTTTTAAAGCTTCTTGAGATTCTTGCTTCGATCATGGGATTTTACTTTCTTCTTCTCGTCTGAAAAAATTTGTATGAAACTGAAATTATGTGTTCTTTTGATTATTTGTACAATTTGGTAAAACATTTTGGGCTTGCTTTGATTTCTTTAATACTTATAGAGCTATTCATTTTCTATTTCTTCCTAACTAGATCATGCAGGTATGACCTAAATCAAATCCCTTATGATTATACAGTGGAAGTGAGAAATAGATTTAAGAGACTAGATCTGATAGATAGAGTGCCTGATGAACTATGGACTGAGGTTCGTGACATTGTACAGGAGACAGGGATCAAGACCATCCCCATGGAAAAGAAATGCAAAAAAGAAAAATGGCTGTCTGGGGAGGCCTTACAAATAGCTGTGAAAAGAAGAGAAGCGAAAAGCAAAGGAGAAAAGGAGAGATATATCCATCTGAATGCAGAGCTCCAAAGAGTAGCAAGAAGAGATAAGAAAGCCTTCCTCAGTGATCAATTCAAAGAAATAGAGGAAAACAACAGAATGGGAAAGACTAGAGATCTCTTCAAGAAAATTAGAGATACCAAGGGAATATTTCATGCAAAGATGGGCTTGATAAAGGACAGAAATGGTCTGGACCTAACAGAAGCAGAAGATATTAAGAAGAGGTGGCAAGAATACACAGAAGAACTGTACAAAAAAGATCTTCACGACCCAGAAAATCACGATGGTGTGATCACTCACCTAGAGGCAGACATCCTGGAATGTGAAGTCAAGTGGGCCTTAGAAAGTATCACTATGAACAAAGCTAGTGGAGATGATGGAATTCCAGTTGAGCTATTTCTAATCCTCAAAGATGATGCTGTGAAAGTGCTGCACTCAATATGCCAGCAAATTTGGAAAACTCAGCAGTGGCCACAGGAGTGGAAAAGGTCAGTTTTCATTCCAATCCCAAAGAAAGGCAGTGCCAAAGAGTGCTCAAACTACCGCACAATTGCACTCATCTCACATGCTAGTAAAGTAATGCTCAAAATTCTCCAAACCAGACTTCAGCAATACATGAACCATGAACTCCCTGATGTTCAAGCTGGTTTTAGAAAAGGCAGAGGAACCAGAGATCAAATTGCCAACATCCGCTGGATCATGGAAAAAGCAAGAGAGTTCCAGAAAGATGTCTATTTCTGCTTTATTGACTATGCCAAAGCCTTTGACTGTGTGGATCACAATAAACTGGAAAATTCTGAGAGAGATGGGAACACCAGACCACCTGACCTGCCTCTTGAGAAACCTATATGCAGGTCAGGAAGCAACAGTTAGAACTGGACATGGAACAACAGACTGGTTCCAAATAGGAAAAGGAGTACGTCAAGGCTGTATATTGTCACCCTGCTTATTTAACTTATATGCAGAGTGCATCATGAGAAATGCTGGGCTGGAACATGTACAAGCTGGAATCGAGATTGCTGGGAGAAATATCAATAATCTCAGATATGCAGATGACACCACCCTTATGGCAGAAAGTGAAGAGGAACTCAAAAGCCTCTTGATGAAAGTGAAAGAGGAGAGTGAAAAAGTTGGCTTAAAGCTCAACATTCAGAAAACGAAGATCAGGCATCTGGTCCCATCACTTCATGGGAAATAGATGGGGAAACAGTGGAAACAGTGTCAGACTTTATTTTTGGGGGCTCCAAAGCCACTGCAGATGGTGATTGCAGCCATGAAATTAAAAGATGCTTACTCCCTGGAAGGAAAGTTATGACCAACCTAGATAACATATTCAAAAGCAGAGACATCACTTTGCTGACTAAGGTCCGTCTAGTCAAAGCTATGGTTTTTCCTGTGGTCACGTATGGATGTGAGAGTTGGACTGTGAAGAAGGCTGGGTGCCGAAGAATTGATGCTTTTGAACTGTGGTGTTGGAGAAGACTCTTGAGAGTCCCTTGAACTGCAAGGAGATCCAACCAGTCCATTCTGAAGGAGATCAGTCCTGGGTGTTCTTTGGAAGGAATGATGCTAAAGCTGAAACTCCAGTACTTTGGCCACCTCATGTGACGAGCTGACTCATTGGAAAAGACTCTGATGCTGGGAGGGATTGGAGGCAGGAGGAGAAGGGGACGACAGAGGATGAGATGGCTGGATGGCATCACCAACTCGACGGACGTGAGTTCGAGTGAACTCCGGGAGTTGGTGATGGACAGGGAGGCCTGGCATGCTGCGGTTCATGGGGTCGCAAAGAGTCGGACACGACTGAGAAACTGACCTGACCTGACCTGAAGCTTTAAAATCATTGACACAGGGACTTCCCTAGTGGTCCAGTGGTTAAGAGTCCACCTGCCAATACAGGGGACACAGGTTCAATCCCTGGTCCGAGCACTAAGATCCCACATGCCCTGGTGCAACTAAGCCTGTGCGCCACAGCTACAGAGCCCGAACCCTGGAGCCTGCGCTCCACCCCAGGAGAAGCCACCGGAACGAGAAGCCGCGCACCACAACCAGAGAGAGCCCCTGTTCCCCTACAGCTCGGGAAAGCCCATCCCCGCAACAAAGACCCAGCGCAGCCAAAACTTTTCTAAAATAAATTTTTAAAATTATTGACACAATTTGCTGATACTAGTCCCTTAATTTTTTATTCTATGCAACACCTGTGGCCCATCTTCCTTTATGTTTTCATATGCGGCTTATGCTTTCTCTTCTTTATTCTTGGCTAACCAGGGTAGCGGAGAAAGCGATGGCACCCCATTCCCGTGTTCTTGCCAGGGGTGGGGGAGCCTGGAATCGGTGGGCTGCAGGCTATGGGGTCGTACAGAGTCGGACACAAGTGACTTAGCAGCAGCAGCAGTAGCAACCAGGGCAGAGTTTTGCCTTTTTTCCTAGTTTTTTTCAAAGAACTATTTCTTGGTTTTGTTGATCTCATTTTATCTTTGTTCTCTATTTTAGTAATTGCTGCTTTTTATTATCTTTTTACTTCCTTTGGGTATACTGGGTTCTTTTTCTAACTACATGGTATCAGCACATAGCTGATTAATTTTTAGCTCTGATTTTCTTACTGAACCATATAAGGCTATAATTTTCTCTCTAAATGCCTCTTACATTGTATTCCACAAGTTTTGATGTGTAAAGTTTTCATCATCATTCAATTCTACTGTTTTCTCTTGATTTCTCTGACCTATACATTTTCCCTGTGTATGTGAGTTTGTGTCGGTTTCTGGTTTTATGGGCGTTTTTGGAAGTTTGGTGTTTGGTTGCTGTCCCTATGTTTGTTTGCCTGCCGTAGGTCTAGATTCAAGAGTTTAACAGAATCTCTTTGGGGTTTCCCTGGCTACAGAAACCAGTTCCTACTTATTAATATTCAAGCACATCTATTATTCATCTGAGCTTGGACACATTGCACACTCTGAGTCATCCAAGCTCCTGCCCTCCTTGTGAAAGGAGGCTTTGAGTCTGAAGGCCCCACAGAGAGGGCGTGTAGATAGGACTTGGGGCTGACTCAGAAGGCCAGCCCTGGACAGCTCATGTCTGAGGTCACACCGGCTGGAAGAGAATTTTGTTCTAACAATTTGATTGGCTCCAAGCTGCCTCACCATGCCCAGCTCCTGAGCTGTCCATGCGAAGTCAGGGATTTATCAGGATAAAATGCTAGACTTCTGAAGGTGTCATTCCTCCAGTCCTGCCCTTGTCATTGGCCTGGAGATCGTACTGACAGCCAACACTTTCCAAATGCAGTCGCGACAGCTGCTGTCCCAGCTGACATTTGCTGGGGAATATGATGCCTTTCCATGCGGAGAAGGCAAGGGCACCCCACTCCAGCACTCTTGCCTGGAAAATCCCATGGACGGAGGAGCCTGGTGGGCTGTGGTCCATGGGGTCGCTGAGAGTCGGACACGACTGAGCGTCTTCACTTTCACTTTTCCCTTGCGTGCATTGGAGAAGGAAGTGGCACCCCACTCCAGTGTTCTTGCCTGGAGAATCCCAGGGATGGGGGAGCCTGGTGGGCTGCCGTCTATGGGGTCGCACAGAGTCGGAAACGACTGAAGCGACTTAGCAGCAGCAGCAGCATGATGAACCATCAGAATCGTGGCGACCAGCAGATTAGGGAAACAGAAGTGAGGGATGGAGGAAAGGTCTTAGGCAGGGCTCCTCAGCCAACCAGGTGCAGGGTGGGCGGAGCTCTGTCCACTCCTCACACCGAATCCACAGTGCGGAACAGAGAGGAGGTCAGTCGACCATTTATGACACCCTTGTGCACTGACTTTAAGACAAAGTTAAATCCATTAGCAGCAAGTGAAGAATTGCCTTCCTTACCTTCAAAACCACAAAAATAGTCAACATAAACTAACTGTCCGCACATTTTAACACTCTCTTGGTCATTTTTCACTTCAGGTTGGTGACCTTGAGCAAATCAGTTAGTTCCACTAAACTCAAGTGTAGTAGACCTCAGAATGCTGGGCTGATATCTGGAGCCCACGGGCGTTAGCTCGAGTGCCAAACCGGTGCCCACGGGCGTTACCTGGTGTGCCAAACTGGAGCCCACGGGTGTTAGCTCCTGTGCCAAACTGGAGCCCACGGGTGTCACCTGGTGTGCCAAACTGGAGCCCACGGGTGTTAGCTCGTGTCCCAAACTGGAGCCCACGGGTGTTAGCTCGTGTCCCAAACTGGAGCCCGCGGGTGTTAGCTCATGTGCCAAAGGTCTTGCGGATGGGATTCTGCTAAGGAGTTTGAGATGGGGAGATTGGGGAAATTGATTATCCTGGCTTATTCAGGTAGACCCTAAATGCCATCACGGTATCCTTTTTTTTTTTTTCTTTAATAGTAAGTATTAATTTAGCTCAAGAATGTTCAGGTTAGCGGAGTGCCTCTGCTGATCTGGGTGGGTCTGGTTGATCTCAGCCAGGTCCATCCGCTCAGGTACCTGCAGTCAGCGGTGGACAGACTGGGAGCTGCCCGGTTCAGCATGGCCTCAGCTGGGACAAAGCCGTGGGACATTAGATGCACAGAGGAGATGCCAGTGTTACTGAGACTGAACTGACACAGCCGCAGGGCAAGTAACACCAGCAGCCACCAGAAGCTGGGAGAGGCCAGGAACAGATGCTTCCCAGAGCTCTTGAAGGAGTGTAGCCCGCCAACACCTCGATTTGGGTCTTCTGGCCTCCAGAACTGTTGAGAGAAAAACGTACGTCATTTTAATCCACCATCCGTGGTCAGCTGTTACAGTGCCCGCAGGAAATTGACATGTGGAGACCCCAGGGCAGCGCGGAGACGATGTAGGCGTGCCATGCTAGTCCCCAGGGAGCCCACTGCCCTGCTTGGTGGGAGTGGCCTGCTGGGGCTTGTCCAGACTCAGCTGATGCCCCTTACTGCTCCAGAGGGAGCCCAGGCCTGGCAGGCCCCAAGGATCCCCTGGGAGGTCAGAGGTAGAAGAGCTGCCACCTCTCCAGCGCCTCTGTCCCTGGTGGGTCCCTGGCTTCTGCTTCCTCCTGGTCTGCGGAGGGATTAACCACACGAGCAAACTCGGGCTCCTTCCTCTGAGTGGATGGACAAGTCAGCCATTCATTTCATTTTCTCGCTGCCCAAATTCAGGGGCCCAGGGACTTCCCTGGTGGGCCAGCAGCTAAGGCTGCACTACCAATGTAGGGAGCCTGGTCAGGGGCTAGATTCCCCCATATCCCAGTAAAGATCCTGCATGTTACAAAGTGGGACTTGGCGCAGCCAAAACAGAAAAGAGGTAGGGGCTTCCCAGGCGCCCAGTGGTTGGGACTCTACGCTCCCACTGCAGAGGGCACAGGTTCGGTCCTGCATGCTGCTTGATAAGCGTGGCCCAAGACAAAACAAACACCCAGAAGAGCTAGTTTCCATCACTTTACCCTGATTCCGTTTTTTAGTTGTTATATGTCCTGAAATTATATTATTCGTGAATTCTTTTACACATCTTGTAAATGACATTGAGGACGTTAAAATTTTCTGTTCAAGGTCATTGCTTAAACCACTGCTTTGTACAAAACAGGTGCTCAACTAACATTGTGGAAGAGAGGAAGAGAGGAAAGAGCAGAGGGAAGGATAGAGGGGCCCTGTGAAGGGCTAACAGGGTGTTTGTGGGGGTTCAGGGGCTCCAAGGGTTAGGTAGGAAACTTAGTAGAAGAAATCTTTGCTCAGACACAGCTTACACTTAAAAGTTATGATTTGTATTTGGGTGATCTGTATTTCTTGGGGGGTGCTTACTTTTTAAATATTATTTATTCATGTGTTTATTTATTTGGCTGCATCAAGTCCCAGTTGGGGCATGCAGGGCCCTTCATTCAGCCCACGGCGGCGTGGGCTCCCCAGTTATGACACACAGGCTTAGTTGCCCTGGCACGTGGGATCTTCATTTCCTAATCAGGGATCAAATCTGCATCCCCTGCATTGGAAGGTGGATTCTTCCCCACTGGACCACCAGGGAAGTCCTGGGTTGCTTGCTTTAATGGAGCAGCCCCAAAGGGTGGGCAGATAGGAAGCTCCAGGAGAGAGCTGGTTTTATTTACCCGCTCATCTTTTATCTTCCTTGTCCTTTTGTTGTCTGTTTTTGCAGGCAGCAGGGTTTCAGGGCCACCGAAGTGGAATATGATGGCATTACTTTCTGTCTAGAGCAACTTGAGTGAGCCTCCTGCCCTTCCTGAGTTTCCATGTACCTGTCTGCAAAATAGAGACAATAAATATGAGCACGAACAACTTTTGTATTGCAAGGCCTCTTGCCAAGCACAGTTGCACCCATTGCCTCCTATAATGAGCTCAACAACATGTGAGCTGGGTGAAACTGGATGGGAGGAAGAATGACCCCCGAGCCCCAGCCACCTGTGGCCTGGTAAGCCTTGACCTATGTCTCCAGCCTCCAAGTCCAGTGCTCATCCAGGGGAGAACAGAGAAGTGCAGCTGCCCAGGAAGGTGCGTCCCCTCTGTGGTGGGAGGTGAACTCCACACATACATGCTGGCTGTTCTCTGCGCATTATCTCCATGGATCCCCGCAGCAACCATGGGTAGAAGGTTCTATTATTCCCATTTGACTGATTTAAAAAACTGAGCCTCTGGAGAAGGCAAAGGCACCCCACTCCAGTACTCTTGCCTGGAAAATCCCATGGATGGAGGAGCCTGGTAGGCTGCAGTCCATGGGGTTGCAAAGAGTCAGGCATGACTGAGCGACTTCACTTTCACTTTTCACTTTCATGCATTGGAGAAGGACATGGCAACCCTCTCCAGTGTTCTTGCCTGGAGAACCCCAGGGATGGGGGAGCCTGGTGGGNTCTCCGCAGTAAGAAAGCCACTGCAACGAGAAGCCCGTGCTCTGCACATAGAGAGGAGTCCCCACTCGCCGCAACGAGAAAGAAGGCCACGCAGCAATGAAGACCCAGCACAGCCAAAACTAAATGCATGAAATTCCTAAAAAATACAAAGACAGGAAATAGCAATATGAAAAAGGACAGAAGACATTTCAAGAACAATTTCCAGATCCTACCCTTCCATCTCTTCCAGACAGATCCTTAGATGTACATAATTTAGGCTACAGAGGGTCCTTTAGACAGAAAAGTGGGTTGTTTTTTTTTCTCCTCCTCCATTTTGCATGTAACATGTACACCTTGCCTCCCATTTCCGGGTCTTTATAGTACAATCATATCATTTGACACAAGTGCTGTGAAAATTTCAAAGCAGAAGCATCTTGTCAAGTACTGTCAGTTTCATTTCCTACCTCTTGGCATTCACTGACTCATTATTTAATGTGTGCCTTCAGTGAAAAAAGCGTTGAGGTGGAAATCTCATCTGCCAGCCACTTCTCTGGCCAATGTGGAATGCTGTGAATCGTCCAAACCCTTCTTCTCAGCTCCTGCCCCAGGCTGAAACCCTTCTGTGGGTCCTCCGGGTCTTTATGCAGCTGACCTAGTTAACATTCCTGTCATCAGGAGTGCCATGCTGTATCCAAACCTGGCCTGGCCTACCCCTCCAGTCTCACCACTCACCTCTTGACCTTTACCTAAATCACCACGTTCCCCTCATCCATGCAGGTCATCCTGCTTGGCATCCCTTTTCGGGCACCCTCACCTGGCTAACCGACTCCTGCATTTAGATGCAGCATAAGCACCACTCTCCCGGGAAGCTTTCTGGACCACCTTCCCAGGTTGGGGGCCAAACATGCCTACAGGGACCCCCACAGTCTTGTGCTCACCCGCATTTCTCAGCTGAACTGTGTGAAACACACGTTTAACTAACAAAAATCCAACCATCTCTGCTCGGCCAAAGAGAGAAAGAGAAGGCCGGTTTCATCCAAACAGGGCAGTCTTTGGCCTGAACACTTTCCCGAGAGGAAGCAATGGGAGCCCTGACTGCACCTGAGTACTCCTGTGTCCTAACACTGTGAGCGTCTGTCCTTTCTGGGAGTGCTTCTGGTGTTTAAAGACATACATGTCTCACAGGGCAGGAAATGTCCCAGACAGAGCAAGGAGTCACATCCTGGGGGACCAGAGGAGAAAACATTAAAAATAGAAAAAGAAAACCAGGACATACCCACTACAAGCGTTTTTCTTTTATGGAAATTTTAGGGTATGAGTTCAAATCCCAGGCTTGCAGCTAACCAACTTGAGTACTTTGGTCACGTCACTGAAACCTGTTTAGACTTGGGATCACTAGGTGTGTCTGCCCATCTTAGAGGGTTACCCCGAGGCTTGAATGAGGTAACAGAGGTCTGGAGCCCACAAGGTAGACTCTCAGTAGCAGTTCACTGTTACTCCAGCTCATTCCGCCCTGCCTTCTCAGAACCCCACACGGAAGCATTCCATCCACCGCCGGCCAGTCTCTGGGCATGTTCACGGGACACGTTCAGAGGCTCAGGAGCTAGGAAGGGTTCCAGGGGAGGTTCTATTTCCAACGTCTCAGTCTGCAAGCGTCCACCAAACTCCGCCCCAAGGTGGGACCCGGGGATGGAGGCCGGTTATAACCCTCCCCCGCGACGGGGGTTTAGGCAGCGGTCCCAGGGGGACTCTAGGGCTCCGGGACCCCTTGTAGCACTCTTCCTTCTGCAAGCTGCGTCCGGGTCTCTCTCCCTTCCGACCGCGAGTTCCTCGTGGGCGGGACGGGCCTGCTGCCCTCAGAATGCTGAGCTCAGCCCAGGGCTGCTCAGCGTGCCGGGTCCAGGAAAGGTGACTGAGTTCACGGTTCCCCGGTCACCGTTAACGATGCAGGAACTCGGCTCCTCCCCGCAGCCCTGGCCCCAAAACTACTGTCACGGCTCCATCTAGATGCGGCGCGCTCCCAGCTTTTGAGGGACGCGACCTCGGCTGTTGCACACAGCAGACGCTCCATCGACGCTACAAACGCCAGTCTAGCAGTCTTAGCTCAGGCCGCCGCCCAGGACCATTTGCCGGCTCCTTCCCGAGCGCCGCGTGCTCAGGACGCCGGGAACCCGCTGCCCTAGCCGGCCCAGCCGCCCGCCTGTACCGGCCAGCCCTTCCCAGCCATGGGTTCCGCCCCCTCGGCCCGGGAGTCGCCCCTAGCAACAGCAGCCCGGCCGGCTTCCTCGGGCCGCGCTGACTGGCCGAACTCCGGGAGGCGGTGTTGTCGTCACTTCCGGCATCCGGAGGCAGCAAAGGAAGCCGAGAGGCGGCCATCTTGGGTCCGTGAGGCTCGAAGGTGCCGGGAGCGGCAGTGTCGGCAGTCACCGGGCGGAGGCTGAGGCGGAAATCGAGCCGGAGGGAGAAGAGCAGCCAGGCGCAGGCGCCGCTTCCGCAGTCCCCTCCATGGTCGGCGCCCGCAGCTCGCGGGGACCCGTCTCGCACGCCACATCCTCTTCTTCAGGGGCCGCCGGCGGCGCTGTGTGGAGGCTCCGGCGCTGAAATCCGCGGCGCGACGGGCGGGGGCGGAGGAGGAGGCGAGGGGGTCCGGGCCTGCGGGGCGCCCTGAGGCGCGGGGACGCCGGCGGGCCGAGCCGCAGCCCGCCGCCGCCGGCCCGGCCCCGCCACCGCCGCCCGCGGGGCTCCTCGGCGCGGCCGCCGGGGCCGCGGGAGCATGAGCCCCGCGACCCTCCGGGGGACGGCCCGGGCCCGGCCCGGGTTCTAGACGGCCGTGGGGGAGGGGAGCCGCCCTCCCGCGGCGCCGCTCCGGAACCGCCGGGCGCTCGACGCCGCGACGCCGGCCCCGGGGCCGCGCTGTTTTGTTTCGCCCTCGCGTTGTGAAGTGAAGTGAAGTAAAATGTCCACTAGGACCCCGTTGCCGACGGTGAATGAACGGGACACTGAGAACGTGAGTAGCCTCGGCGGCCGCTCGGTCGGGTCTCCGCGCGCCGCCCCTGTCCTCGCCCCCCGGGGTCCGGCGGGCGGCCCGTTTCCTGAGCGCGCGGGGCGGGAAGCGCCTCCGCGACTACGCCGGGGGCTCTCGGAAGCGAAGCGTGGGGGCTGCGGCGCGGCCGCCCGCGGTCCCGGGAGGCGGGGGCCGCGCAGTGGGCGCTCCGAGCGTGTGTCGGGTCTCCGCCGCTAGACTCCTTCAGATGAAGTAGGCGGCTCTCGAGAGGCTCCCGGGTTAAAAGCTGGTTCGCGGTGTTGACTCACATACTTGATTGGACCGAGTGGACTGTCCTTGATGCCTCGTTCTGTAAATCGTCTGCAGCTGAGTTTAGTGACAGTCACTATAAGTAAGCGCCCTCTGAGGGATCTTTTCGGCCCCCTTAGGTGGAACTCCAGAGCTATTCAGAAGTTCTTGGAGAGAGTTTCGACTTAGCGAGGAGTAGCCGCGTTCCCAGACGACTCTGTTTTGAAGGAGTTGGTTGAGCACCTTTCAAAGGAAGGTGTGTGGTCAAGCTGCCTGCCTGGCACTGCCTAGGCGAGGGTCACCCACTCTGGGCTTAGCTCTTCTCCTTTCTCAAAAGAACTTGGCTTAGATGAGCTCTCTGGTCCATCCTGGCGCTCACATTCTATAATTCTGTAAAAGGAACCTTGGCTTTTGTTCGTGTGAACTTTTTAAAAAGGCAAGGAACGCAGTTTTAGTGACTGACAACTTGTAGTAAAAATTCCATTGGAGAGATGTTGATGCTGTCCCAGCGCGATTGGAACTTTTTTCTAGCTCTGGCTTCAGGACTGTCCCAGTCCAGCTGTGAGTTACCGTCTGTTAGAAACAAAAACATCTGTGTTGGGGGTGGGGAGGGAGGGATGGACGTGTACACACTGCTGTGTGGATAACCAGCAAGGACCTAATGTATAGCACGTGAAACTGTTCGGTGTTGTGGAGCCGCCGAAATGGGAGGGGAGTTCGGAGGAGAACGGATACATAGATACGGCTGAGTCCCTCTCACCTGAAACTATTCCAGCATTGCTAATCGGCTATACCCCAATACAAAATAAAAAGTTAAAAAAAAAATCTAGAAAATAACTTGTAAAGAAACTTCACTGGACTTTTATTATAAGTGTTATGAGGTAATTCCTGGCAAGAAAATGCGGTCACTTAGGAAAAGATTCCTTGCTCTGCCTGTTACCATGCTTTCAATAACGTCCTGAGACCTTGTGACTTAGTGGTGTCAAATACCCTCATTTTAGTCTTAAAAATGCCCCTTACTTGCTGGATAACTATTAGGTGCTTTAATCTGTTTATGTAACTCTTGGCCTAAAGCACCCCTTTGGTGTATTAATGGATGGTATATAATGTTCTTTAACCTGGTGAATCAGTAGCACAGCGATGTATGCACCTCTCCATGACATGGATTAGAAAACTACATAAAAAGCAATAGAAAATCTATTACTAGAGCAGAAATAGTAATAGAAAATTTATTAGTAATAGAAAATCAAAAAGTGAATTGGTGAATTCATTTTCTCATAGAACCTAAGTCTTCATTGTTTTCTTGTTCTTTGACTGTGTAGAGTGGAGCAAGCAAAAACGTGAGTTAACGTGCATCATTGATTTTCACTCAGAGAAGCACAGTCTTACATTGAACCGGAGCAGGAGGTCCATACTTTCTATTTTGTTACTATTATTATTTTTCTATTTTTTGACTGCACTGCCTGGCATGTGGGATCTTAGTTCCTTCACCAGGCATGGAACCTGGGCCCCCTGCAGTGGATGAGCGGAGTGTTAACCACTGGACCACCAGGGAAGTCCCAGGAGCTGCATAATTTCTAAGTAAACTATAATCAGAAACAATGATAGCAGATTTGTGATAATGAAGGGTTTACACCAAATGGGTCTTTACTGGTTCTCTTGAATTTGTTGAATTATGGTGCAATCTTTTTGTGTGTCATTAGAAATTACTAAGTTTTAAAAAAGTGTGGGGTATGGAGTGTGCCTTTATTCTCTTGGAAGGTATTTAAAATTGGATTTCTGACAGTGGTAAAATAGAGGTTTGTAGCACATCATTGCATTATTTCACTGTGCCGTCTTTTTAACTCTGGTATTGACATGTTCTGAAAGTAGTTGTGTATCTTTCACAGTGTGATACCTTGTGTGGTGTTTCACATCTGGCATATACAGTATTATTTACCTGATACTCCTGAACTGAGTATTAGACTTCCTGCCAATTGAGTGATGAGAGTTCGAGAATGAATGGGAGTTCTCAGTTTGATGGGCAGCTCTTTTAAGTTGTGTATGTTGAGACAGAACATTCAGTCTTCCCAAGTGTGCAGTTTGATGAGTTTTGACAAATATATAGTAATGTAATCACTATCACGGTTAGAGAACTTTCCATTGCCCAAAAAGGTGCCCAGTGTTCCTTTACAATTCCCTTTCCCTTCCCCTAACTGTTGGCAATTATGGATCTGTTATCTGTCTCTATAGTTTCTCCTTTTCTAAAACGTTACTTGAATGGCATCAAAGAGCCTATAATCTTGTGTCTAGCATCTTTAATTTGGCATTATTTTTGACATTTATTTGTGTTTGTGTATATATCAGTAGTTCATTCCTTTTTATTGCTGAGTAGTTAAGTAGTTCATTGTTTGGGTGTGTAACTTTTTTTTTTTAATCTGTTCACCAGTTGATGGACAATTTCGGCTGATGTGACAATTAGCTTTGTCTTTATATTTTGTAAAAAGATTCCATTTTGCTTCCCCTGGGAATCTTATTTACATTTTAAATAGTTATATATAATTGTGTAAAGAATGTTGCTTATAGGTCAAGAATAATAAAAGGCAGATAATTTGCAAAAAGAAAATTCTCTTCATGCTGGTGCAATACTCTATTTTCATTTATTTGATTTCCAGATTTGAATATCCACCTTTAGCTGATAGACTGTTTCCCTTTAATACTTAAAAGGTTTAAAAAAAAAGAGCCTCAAAAGGACTAGTCAAACAGTTGGACCTAATGAGGATGTTGAGGCTCAAAAAGGTGACAGGAGCTGCTTGCAACTACTGACTTCAGCAGCAGAGCATCTGCTAGGCCTCAGACCTCCCTCCCAGCCCTCTCTGCTTTTTGTGCATCAGACTGTTTCTCTAAGTTTTATGTAGTAATTATTCAACTAGGGAGATGCAGTTGTACCGTTACATAGAGTATAATTAAAAGTAGACTTTAAAAAATATTTTTCTATGGAAAGCAAATAAAGAGAATTTAATAGGTATTTATTAGTGGTTCTCAACTGGGGACAAGTTTGGCCCCCAGTGGACACTGGACAGTGTTGGTTTTGGTTGTCATAACGGAAGAGGGTTGCTACTGACCAGGAATGCACCTAAACATTTTACAATACATAGCACAGTGCCCCTACCCCTCAACAAAGAAATAGCCAAAATGTCAGCAGAGCCAGAGTTCCCAAACCCTGTGGTGTATAGTTAGCGCCCCCATTCCTATGTACTCAGCAGCTCAGTGACCAGACTAATTTTATATGTTCTGTCCCTGAGAATCAAGCTCAGTACTTATCGCTAAAGCTTTTAGAAGAGGTAAAGCTTCTTTAAAAATGTAATCTTAATCCTTTGTCATAATTTTTTAATATCAAATACCCAGTTAGCAGTGTTCAAGTTTCCTTAGTTGCCTTTTTTTTTTTTAAAACAGTTTGTTTAAATTAGAATCTGTATTGGGTCCACATATTATAGATGGCTAATATGTGAAACAAGGTGCTTTTTTTTTAAAGGCCCCCAAAACTTTGCATTTTAGTTTATGTTCAGCAGTTGACTTGCATAGAGGTCATGAACAAATTATGTTTGTGTACTGGTAAATTTGAAATGTATTTTCCACTTACGTTTCAAAGCATATGACACTTGGTAAGTAAGTACTTCCAGAGGCCCTGGATTACTTTGCAAGTTAAACAGCTCCTGGTGTGTGTACACATTGTGTCCTTACTGCATTATTTGTTAATGCAAACAGTCATCAGAATTTCTTATCTCTGTGAAATAATAAACCGATGTTGTCATTGTCTAGCCAGCCACTGGCTGTTTGACTATTGCCCTGCTCAGACTTGAGTGCCTACTTGGTGTGTGGCACTGTGCTAGGCTCCATGGAGGATATCCCTGGGAACTATATCTATCACTCCTCTGCCTTTGGGCTCCCAGTCCCTGCAGAACACAGCACCCCGAGCTCTGTGAAACTAGCCTGCTAACTCTCAAACTGGAGCAAACACTGCCTGGAGGGCTTATGGGAGCTCTGATGGCTGGGCTTCACCCCCAGACCTTGAGTCTAGCTTTGGGGTCCTAGAGTTTGCATTTCTAACAAGTCCTACCAGATGATGTGAATGCTTCAGATCTAGGGACCCCACTATAAAGAATTGCTGTGTTAGTATTCAGTGAAGGCTTGCTGACTAAATTATGTTCCTTTAGGTTGTATTGTGACTAAAGAAGAGATTTTGGTGGTTTCATTAACATTTTCAGGTTTCTTGAGTTTTAAAATTGGTTCTTTGTTGAAAGTGAGGTTATTGAGAATAAAAATAGTTACTGGTTGTTGATTACTATGTATCATGCAACAGTACTAAGTACTTTATACAGTATTTAATTTAAAACATGTAGTGTGATTTCATTTAATCTGCTAACTTCCAAGCACAACTGTCTGTTGAATCAAGCTGTTTGGGCCTTTAAAAAAAAGGTTGCTTTCTGAAGAATTAATATTTTTTATTGGGTCAAAGTGTTTGGGAAAAGATCTTACTCAATTTGAGAGTCGTTTTCATTTCTTTTTTATGTAAATTAGGTGAAGGTGGAAATTTTCAATGAGTAGAATATTTGCCGTTTAGATTGTGTGTGTGTAGGCTTGATTGTGTCTGACTTCTTTGCAACCCCATGGGCTGTAGCCTTCTAGGCTCCTCTGTGGAATTCTCCAGGCAAGAACACTGGAGTGGGTTGCCATTTCCTCCTCCAGGGGATCTTCCTGACCCAGGGATAGAACCCACGTCTCCTGTGTCTCCTGCAGCGGTGGGTGGGTTCTTTCCCGCTGCTCCATCTGGGACGGCCCTTTGACTGTGTAGTGCATGATTATTTGTATTGTAATTACTTTTAAGAGATTCATGCACAGTTTAATATGAATTAATAGTACCTGTTACCTTTAATTTCAAAGAGGATTGCTCTGGATTCTAAAACATGGCTAGATTTTATCCCTGGAATTTGTTTCCAAGTTGGAAGTAAGAGTCAAGGAGTATAGCCACTTCTGATCACCGCTGGGAAGATTAAAGTATAAATTCACTTGTCTCCCATCCATTTTAAACTTTCAAAATAATGAGAAAACAGATATCTTCCTTGGTACTCTCCCAGCTTTAATGTTGTCTCACACAGGTTTTAAAGAATGTGCTGGACTTGGTCCACAAGCAGTCACAGAGGTCTGTGCTGACCCACGTGCACCCGCCTGTACAGTAGTTGGGGGCAGCTGGCGGCTCTGGGAGAAGATGACTTTTGAGGCAAGTCCAGCTTTTTCTTCAAGCTAGATTCTCTAGCACTGCCCTTAGGTCACCTGAGCTGCTTGGCAAAGGTTGGTTAGTCTCACACAGTGCTGTGTAGACTAGACAAGGCGTTGTTTCTACTTTATTGTATCTGGGTTACCTGGGATCTTGGTGTTCACAGCTGAAGCTTGAACAAAACTTAAGATGTTTTGTTTGTATTTCTCACTAATAGGCAGTTGCTTGGGGGTGGAGGTTAAATACTGTGGGACTTGTATTGCTCATTCGCCTGGTCATGTCTTTAACTCTCTGTGACTCCATGGACTGAGCACACCAGGCCTCCCTATCCCTTACCATCTCCCAGAGTTTGCCCAAGTTCATGTTTGTTGTATCGGTGAAGCCATCCAGCCTTCTCATCCTTTGACGCCCTCTTCTCCTTCTGCCCTCAATTTTCCCCAGCATCAGGGACTTTTCCAGTGAGTTGTCTATTTACATCAGATGACAAAAATACTGGAGCTTCATCTTCAGCAGTAGTCCTTCTAGTGAATATTTAGGGTTGATCTCACTTAAGATTGACTGGTTTGATATCCTTGCTGTCCAAGGGACTTTCAGGAGTCTTCTCCAGCACCACATTTTGAAGGCATCCATTCTTTGGCATTCTGCCTTCTTTATGATCCATTTCTCACAACTGCACATGACCGTTAGGACATTTTATATGAAAATGAATTTTGGGAGAGTTTTGTATGAAGTTTGAGTAAGCTGAACTCGAGGGTCTTACTCTAGAATTTTATATAGCTCCATTCTTTTTATAGTCAGTACCTGTATGACTTCATTGACCACAGTAGCAGATTAAAATCAGAATCCCAGAGAGGAGTAAACGTAGAACAATTCCTAACATAGCCTTCTGCCCTCAGCCTTGCCATTCTTTGTCCGGAAGCATAATTTAAGCTGGGCAGGCAACTCTGACTGTTGAAGGCACATGAGGTGTTTTTGGTGGCACTCCGTTCACATACTGTCTCTCCACCGCTTTCCGTGTCTTCCTTCCCTTGCGTAGCCCTTGCCCCAGATTGCCTTGGTATTCATAGGCATGTGTTAGCTTCACTAGTGGAATGGACTAAAGGAACTTATATACTTTTTTTCTTAAAAGAAGGTTGCCTTCTAGACATTAAAGATTTTCAATGATAAAGAATCTTTGACATACCATGGTAATGTATTCTAGTTTCTTTTTCTGTTAACTTAGGTCAGGTGCTTAACATTTATTTCCTGCTTATTATATAGTTATCCTACTTATTATTGCTGTGGAACTAGCCACTCCACAGCTTAGTAGTGTAAAACAACAACTGTTTCATTATACTCACAGATTTTGTGTGAGTAGTGTAATTCAAATGGGAATGACTTATATCTGGGACTTCACTTGGGATATCTTGAAAGGATTGGGGATTTGAACAGCTGGGTTGAAAGATGCATATCCTAAGTGAAAGTGAAAGTCGCTCAGTCGTGTCTGACTCTTTGCGACCCCGTGGACTACATACAGTCCATGGAATTGTCCAGGCCAGAATTCTGGAGTGGGTAGCTGTTCTCTTCTCCAGGAGAATCTTCCCAACTCAGGGATCGAACCCAGGTCTCCTGCATTGCAGGCAGATTCTTTACCAGCTGAGCCACCTAAGACCACTTCTTAATCTGGCCCACTGACAGGTATTGTCAAAAGGCTGCTGGGGCTCTTGGTCAGAGCCACTGCGTGGGTCTCTCCAGCCTGGAGACCTCTGTGTGATCAGACACGAGGTGGCTTGATATTTCAGCAAACAAGACAGAGCTGCTTGTCTTTTACGGCCTATCCTCAGAAGGCACATAGTATCAGTTTTTAGAATGCTAAAGCAGTCATGGGCACCCAGATTCAAGTGGAAGGGACCGAACTCTTTCCTTGTAATGGGAGTCAGAGATTTTGGGGTCATGTTTTCCAGCCACTGTAATAGTAACTCTTCGAGTTTATAATCTGACCTAGCATTTTTTGTGTGACCTTGGACAAGTTATTTAACTTCTTCATGCCTCATCTATAAAATGAGATTAGTGGTAGTAATCACCTCATGGGGTTGTTACAAGATAATACCTTCCATGCTGTGGCCTCCCTTACCTCTCTGTTCTCATCTCCTGCCTCGTCTCACTCACTGCATCCATACACCCGGAGACCTTCTTACTGTTCTTTGAATACACCAGGGACACTCCAGCCTCAGTGCCTTGGTGTTGGCTCTTCTCTTTGTCCGAACACTTTTCTTCCAAGTACCCACGTGGGTAATTCTCTCACCTTCTCCTCTTTTCAGGCATCACCTCAGTGAGGCTTGCTCTAGCCATTGATGCCCCTCCCAACCTGCCTAACCCTGATATAGTTTTTTTTTTTTTATTATCCCTATTGTGTTGTTACCTTTAACATAGTATATAGTTTATATATTTCTTAGGTTTATTGTGTTTTGTCGGTTTCTTCTGGCATACTGAACACTCCAGGAGAGCAGGAATATTTGTTTTGTTTATTGATACTATTTCAGATACCTAGAACATGCTGGTCATTTATTACAGGTGATCAGTAAATAAGTATTGGTTGAATTAGTGATTAAATGGGACAGTATGCGTAAAGCATCTAGAATGGCGCCTGATACGTGATAAGTAATAGGTAAACGGTAGCCATCACTAGTGCTTGTTTATTGGTCTTTTCATCTCATCTCTATGTTGTCATTTCTTTCATCTCTCGTGTCCTGTGTCTTCAGTCTCTTCTTTCTGTATGTAGTTCCAATGAATTCATCTTCTTTCTCCTTTTTTAAAACCTCAGATAGCTTTCTTAAAGGGAGGCTTAATGGAAAGAGTCTGGGCTTGGAAGGCAGAGGTAAAGATGGGAGCCTAAGACTGTGGTTGAGGGAGAGATTCTGAAGACACTTCTTATGTAGAGTGGACTAGATGTGGAGCCCAAAAGAAGGAGCGGCAAAACGTGAGAGAAATTCGGATATGGAGTTAGAGGCTTGCGTTTGAACCTGGTCTTCCAGTACTAATACAAGTAGTCTGACCATGGGCAAGTTAATTACTTGTCTGTGCCTCATTAAAATTTTTTTAATATAATTGAAAACTTATTGATATAATTGACATGTAGCATCATATTAGTTTTCAGGTGTACAACATAATGATTTGATATTTGTATATGTTGTGAAATGATCACCACAATGAGTCTAGTTAATATTCATCACCACATATAATTAAGGGTTTTTTCTGTTCACGAGAATTTTAAAATCTACTCTTTTAGCTACTTTCAGATATATAATTTAGTAGTACGTGTTAAGTATTATACATTACATCTTTTTATTTAACAGAAGAGAGTAACGTCATCTGTTCACGGTTGTTGTGATTGAAGAAACTGACACCAAAGAGTGCTTGGTGCATCTGCTCCACGTGATGAGGATTCTGCGTGTAAATGTCAAATTCCCTCTTCAGGTAGCTTTTGCAGTGTTACTCTAGAAAACTGGGTAATCTAAAGTCTGGTTTATTACTCAGAGTTACTGACCCACCTTCCTGGTTTTGTTTTTTCTAACTGTTCGCCTGTTCTCCTTGACTGTTCACCTAGCAGTTTCACACCTGCTGGTTGCCCCATCCTGTGTTCTAAGAATACAGAGAATTCTTACCGTCAAAGAGCTCTTAGTCAAGTACCTCAGTGTAGAAATTAACTAAAGCAAGGGGATGCAAGACAGAAGTGCCAGCCTAGTCAAGAACAGAAAGAGAAGAAATTTCCAGCAGTCACAATGTCAAGGAATTAAGCCAGTTTTTTTTTTCAGTGTTAGAGGTGTGTGAAAGAATTGTGAGAGGTGAAATCGGCTAGACCTTCAGGTTAAGGGATGTCTCTCCCAGCACCCTCCAAGCTTTTTAAGCTTCCCTTGTGCTCATGTCTGGGCCTTTATCTTCCTTTAAAACTCTGCTACTTGTCTTTCGAAGGCTTCATCCCCTTTTTTTTCCTTCACCTTGGACACCTATTTTTCCTTCATCTAGCCCGAACGTGGTCATGTTGTCTGAGTGCTAAGAGCTGCATTGTCCAGCGCAGTAGCTACCAGCTAGCCATGTGTGGCTACTGAGCCCTTGACATGTGACTGGTCTGAGTTAAGATGTCTCGTGAATATAAAGTATATTCCAGATTTTAAAGACAATATGAAAAATGGAATGTAGAATCTTACTCTTTTTATATTAGGTGTTGAAATATTTGGGAATATATTTTTAAAAATAAATTAAAAATTGAATACAATTAACCTGTTGCTTTAATAGAAAGATGAACACTCCACACATTTCTCACAAACCTGTTGGGTGGGGCTTGGAGTATTCGCACTTTGATTTTCTCATGGGGCAGGGATTGCCCCTCGTTTCAGTTACTGTTCTCCGTTAGTTCCCCAGCTAAACTGTGTGCATATGTTCTATTTGTTTTATTCCTCTGTAGAGCCTATTATTTAATGAGTACTTAGCATATAATTAACTGGTCAAAAGCTCCTGAGTCAGTTTTCTTTAGCTACAGTTTGTGCTTTATTCTTCTGAGAGTAAATCAAGTAAATTATTTTTCAGTATGTTTCATTATTATGATGCTTCATCTACTGTACCAGTAATCAGTTCAGTTCAGTCACTCAGTCGTCGTGTTCAACTCTTTGCGACCCCATGAACTGCAGCATGCCAGGCTTCCCTGTCCATCACCAACTCCTGGAGCTTGGTCAGAGTCACGTCCGTCGAGTTGGTGATCCCATCCAACCGTCTCATCCTCTGTCGTCTCCTTCTCCTCTTGCCTTCGATCTTTCCCAGCACCAGGGTCTTTTCAAATGAGTCAGTTCTTCACAACAGGCGGCCAAAGTATTGGAGTTTCAGCTTCAGTCCTTCCAATGAATATTCAGGACTGATCTCCTTTAGGAGGGACTGGCTTGATCTCCTTGCAGTCCAAGGGAGTCTCAAGAGTCTTCTCCAACCACAGGTCACAAGCATCAGTTCTTCAGGCTCAGCTTTCTGTATGGTCCAGCTCTCACATGGATACTTGACTGCTGAAAAAACCGTAGCTTTGACCAGACAGACCTTTGCTGGAGAAGTAATGTCTCTGCTTTTTAATATGCTGTCTAGGTTTGTCATAGCTTTTCTTCCAAGGAGCAAGTGTCTTAATTTCATGGCTGCAGTCACCATCTGCAGTGATTTTGGAGCCCAAGAAAATAAAGTCTTTGTCACTGTTTCCATTGTTTCTCCATCTATTTGCCGTGAAGTGATGGGACTGGATACCATGATCTTTGTTTTTTGAATGTTGAATTTTCAGCCAGCTTTTTTACTCTCCTCTTTCACTTTCATCAAGAGGCTCTTCGGTTCCTCTTCACTTTCTGCTGTAAGGGTGGTGTCATCTGCGTATTTGAGGTTATTGATATTTCTCCCAGCAATCTTGATTCCAGCTTGTGCTTCATCCAGTCCAACATTTCCATGATGTACTCTGCATATAAGTTAAATAAGCAGGGTGACGGTGTACAGCCTTGCTGAACTCCTTTCCCAATTTGGAACTAGTCCGTTGTTCCATGTCTGGTTCTAACTGTTGCTTCTTGACCTGCATACAAATTTCTCAGGAGTCAGGTCAGGTGGTCTGGTATTCCCATCTCTTTCAGAATTTTCCACAGTTTATTGTGATCCACACAGTCAAAGACTTTGGCATAGTCAATAAAGAAGAAATATATGTCTTTCTGGAACTCTCTTGCTTTTTCCATGATCCAGTGGATGTTGGCAGTTTGATCTCTGGTTCCTCTGCCTTTTCTAAATCCACCATGAACATCTAGAACTTCTCGGTTCACATACTGTTGAAAGCCTCACTTAGAGAATTTTGAGCATTACTTTGCTAGCGTGTGAGATGAGTGCAGTTGTGTGGTAGTTTGAGCATTCTTTGGCATTGCCTTTCTTTGGGATTGGAATGAAAACCGACCTTTTCTAGTCCTGTGGCCACTGCTGAGTTTTCCAAATTTGTTGGCATATTGAGCATCATCTTTTAGGATTTGAAATAGCTCAGCTGAAATTCCATCACCTCCTCTACTTTGTTTGCAGTGGTGCTTCCTAAGGCCTGCTTGACTTCAGACTCCAGGATGTCTGGCTCTGGGTGAGTAACCCATGTCTCCAACCACCATCGTGGTTGTCTGGGTCATTTAAGATCTTTTTTGTGTAGTTCTTCTGTGTACTTGTGCCACCTTTTTAAAAAAATATCTTCTGCCTTTGTTAGATCCTGTTAGGTCCTAATACCATTAATAAGCATTTTATTACAAATGAAACCAAGTTGGCTGAATTTATGCATATGAACAATAATAGTTCCCTTTCCCTATTATTCATATTCTTGGAAACATTTTCATAAACTCAGCTGCAGAAGCCACATCTTGATGAGTGTGAGGCCATTCTCTTTATTCCTGTTAATCCCTATATATCATGCCCCTATCGTCCCAAGATGTTAGTGTTCTCATATGTGTTCTTAAACGTATGTGTTTTGTGCTTTGTGTAAATAGTCCAGTCTCATCTATGCATCAAACCTGTTTTCTCTAACTGAGGAACAGCACTTCTGTGGTAGGAGTCTGCCACATTTTACCTACTTGCCAGGGGGAGACGTCTGCTGCATACATGCACACACACAGCGTGACGATGAATGTCTTCGTACATGTCTCCTTGTGGAGCCATGTAAGAAAATCTTGCAGATGTGTAGCTAGGAGTGGGTTTCCTGGGTCACAGGAGATGCCAGGCGCCTGCGGGTTGCTCTTCTGGATGGCTCTGTCAGCCATACTCCCACTAGCAGTACACAGGGGTTTTTGTAACGCTGGTTCCTCCATCGTTAGAATTCTCCAGTTTTCTAATTTTTTTTTTGCCAGCCCTAAATATAACGTGATACTTCATTGTTAATTTGTGTTTCTTTATGATTTTTCAGTTCAGTTCAGTCGCTCAGTCATGTCCGACTCTTTGCGACTCCGTGAATCACAGCATGCCAGGCCTCCCTGTCCATCACCAACTCCCGGAGTTCACTCACTCACGTCCATCAAGTTGGTGATGCCATCCAGCCATCTCATCTGTCGTACCCTTCTCCTGCCCCCAATCCCTCCCAGCATCAGAGTCTTTTCCAGTGAGTCAACTCTTCACATGAGGTGGCCAGAGTACTGGAGTTTCAGCTTTAGCATCATTCCTTCCAAAGAAATCCCAGGGCTGATCTTCTGAATGGACTGGTTGGATCTCCTTGCAGTCCAAGGGACTCTCAAGAGTCTTCTCCAACACCACAGTTCAAAAGCATCAATTCTTCAGCAATCAGCTTTCTTCACAGTCCAACTCTCACATCCATAAACGACCACAGGAAGAACCATAGCCTTGACTAGACGGACCTTTGTAGTACATCTATATATTTCTTGGCTTTGGGGGCCTTTTATAAATTGCTGTTTTTTCTCTGTCCCTTTTCTACTTGATTATTTTTTTCTTGTTGATTCTTAGATACTCTTTGATTTTCTAGGTATTAATCCGATGTAGGTTTTAGACATTGCATGTATCTTCTATCATTTTTGTAGAAGTCCCTTTGGACAGAAGCTCTTAATGTTGGTGTAACTCACAGTTTGCCTTAAGTTTGTGCATTTGAGGTTTTGCTTAAATATCTGGCTCAAAGGATATTTTCTTAAATTTCATTTTATACTTCACATGTGGGTTTTTTTAGTCCCTTTAGATTAAAAGGGCACGGGGCACCTCCCTTCTGCGTGGGGACATAGATAGTGGTCTAGTTCTGTGTTCCTCTGTGACTGATCCAGGGAGCCAGTTTTCCTCCTGCTGTCCACTCAGTCCGTCCTTTCCCCGCTGGTTTATAGGTTTGCTTTCATTGCATCTCATGTTCCCATGCATTCAGTGGTTTTTATCTTGGTGTTTTGTTGCATTTGCCTATTTTTCTGTTGTGCCAATAGCCTACAGGTTTTCTTTTCTCTAAAAATTAGTATGGCTTTATAGAATATTGCAATCTTTGTACCTTTATATGTATATGCTTATCAAACTTTTCATGTTAAAATAAGTTTAGACTGAAAATTGTGAGATTAGTACAGAGTACATGCGTGCTCTTCACTCAGCTCCCCTGATGTCGAGCAAGCACTTAGATGCCAGTGAGCCAGTGAAGTCGCTCAGTCATGTCCGACTCTTTGCGACCCCATGGACTGTAGCCTACCAGGCTCCTCCATCCATGGAATTTTCCAGGCGAGAGTACTGGAGTGGGTTGCCATTTCCTTCTGCAGGGATTGAACCCATGTCTCCTGCATTCCAGGCAGATGCTTTATCATCGGAGCCATCAGGGAAGCCCAAACCATGGTACAGTTATGAAAACTAGAAAATTAACACTGGCCCAATACCGTTAACAGGGGCTGCAGAACTTACTTGAATTGTCACCTGCTTTTTTGCAGGGTTCTTTCTCTGTCTAAAGATCCAGAGATCCCACGATTTAAGTTTGTCTAATGTTTTCTCAGAATTAGATTAAGGTTATACCTTTTGGCAAGAATGCCACAGAAGAGATGTTGTGTTGCTCTTAGTGCATGCTCTTGAGGGTACAGTGTGATGCAGGTATGTCTTGTTACTGGTTTTAACTTTGATCCCTTTTTATTTCTGAGCTTTATTTAACTCTTTTTTAAGGCTGACCTGGTAGCCATGAAATATTTGTCCATGTACACTTTAGAGTAAGTTTAAAATTACTCATAAACTACTGGCTGGAAATGTTAATTGAGATTGCCTTGAACTTACAGATAAATTTGGGTAGATAAATTTGTATAATATTATCTGTCCAAGAGTGTGGAATTCCCATTTTACAGTATTTAGAGTATTTTTTATGTCTTTTATTAAAAATTTAAGGCTTTGTCTAGGGAGCCCTTGCATAGTCTTAAGTTAATTTCTACCTACTTTTTAGTTTTTATTGCTATTATGAAGGTTATTTTTTAGTTAAATTTTGTGGTAGGTTACTACTAGTGTAGGGAACTTTTGTTATAGGTTGATCTTGCACCTTGCTAAGCTCTCTCTTGAGTTCCAGTGGTATTTCCAGTTCTTTCGGTTTGCAGGTAGTTTATATCATCTACAAATAATGACTTTCTCTTTTTAAGATTCTTATAAATTTTTCCTAAAAGTGTTAGCCATGAGCTCCAGTTTTTTGTTAAATAATGGTAGTGATAATAGGCAGCGTTGTCTTGTTTCTGATCTTAAGAACATGATTCTAAGTTTCTCTGTTTAGGACTTCCCTGGTGGTCCAGTGGTTGAGAATCCGCCTGCCCATGCAGGGGACACAGGCTTGATCCCTGGTCTGGGAAGATTCCACGGCCACGGGGCAGCTAAGCCCATGCGCCACAGCTGCTGGGCTGCCATGCTGTGGAGTCTGCTCTGCAACAAGAGAAGCCACTGCAGTGAGAAGCTCATGCAGCACAACTGGAGGGTAGCCCCAGCGCTCCGCAGCTAGAGAAAGCCCGTGCACAGCAGTGAAGACCCACTGCAGCCAGAAATAAAAATCGAATAAAGTCTATCTGTTTAGTGTAATATTTGTTAAAGGGTTTTTGGTCTGTGATTTTTGTCAGATTGAGAAAGTTCCATTCTGTTCCCAGTTTGCTAAATTTTTTAAAGCACAAGTGATTAATCCTAACAGATCTGCTTCCTTCAGTGAATGAAGTAACTGCTCAGTTGCTTTCAAAAGTAAATTTTGACTTTGTGAATATCTCTAAAGTACAAAATACTTGAGAAACAGCTTTTTACTGTCATAGTTTGGCTTTGTAGATCCCCCCCGCACCCCGCTTTTGTAAATTACCCCCCCCCACCTTTGAAAATCCTGCTCATGTGTTAACGAGGTGGCTTGTTATTTGAAGGATTAGAAAGGATGTGTGGGCGCACATTTTATAGGAGGCCAAGCTCTGTTGAGGAAGGATTCAGATGCGGCATGAAGTTGCTGTAGACATTCAAACCTGATTTCTTAAGTAGGCCTCTCAAATTTCAGGTTGGTGCTTTAGCAGGTGGAATCATACAGTTTAAAAAATCATATAGTTAAAAAAACTTCTGTCAGTTTGCATGTGTCTGAGTATATTCTCATTTGTGTCGTCGTAAGCGCAGCAATCCGTGTTCTATGGCTCTTTCTCCCTCCAGGTTTCTTCGCTGGAGTCTAGTCGTTTACAGTGCTGTGTTGGTTTCTGCCGTGCAGCAGTGTCAGCCACACACGCATCCGCTGTTTCAGATTCACTCCATGCGGATGCTCACAGAGTTCTGAATCGTTTCCTGTGCGCTGCTGGTTCTTGCTGGTTGCCTGTTTCGCTGTGGTTGTGTGTCTGTCACTCCCAGTCTCCTCGTTTGTCCCCCACCTGCCTTCTCCCTCTGGTAACCATAGGCTTGTTTTCTACATGTGTGACTCTTTCTTTTTGGTAAATAGGTTCGTTTTTACCATTTTTTTTAGATTCCACATACAGGCGATAACGCCTGATACTTGTCATTCTGTTTGACCTACCTGACTCGGTGTGTCAGTCTCTAGGTCCATCCACACTGCTGCATATGGCATTGTTTCATTCTTTTTTTTTTTTTATGGCTGAGTAATACTGCACTGTGGGGCTTCCCAGTTGGTGTGGTGATAAAGAACCAACCTGCCAATGCAGGAGATGCAAGAGACGCAGGTTTGATGCCTGGGTTCCATAGGGTAGGAAATGGCAACCTGCTCCAGTATTTTTTTTTTCTTTGTATTTTATATTGGTGTGTAGCTGATAACAACGGTTGTGATAGTTTCAGGTGGACAGCCAAGGGACTCAGCCATTAATATACATGTATCCATTCCCCCTCCAAACTCCCCTCCCATCTAAGCTGCGATCACATTGAGCAGAGTTCCCTGTGCTGCACAGTAGTAACTCCTTGTTGGTTATCCTTTTTTTTTTTTTTTGAAATTAAGTGTCCACTTTTAAATGATGGGTGTATCTAAGAAGCCATAACAAGGAAAATTAGAAAATATTTGTAACAATAACAATGAGAAGATAATTTAGCAGAATTTGTTGCATGCAGCTGAAACTGCTTGATGCGGTTAAGTACAGCGGGGAGTCTTGCATAAGGCATGAAGACAAATAATGGACAGTACCATAAAATTTTGTGAAATTTGAACAAAATCTGTACTTTAGTAAATATGGTATGTTAATTTCCTGTTTTGTTTATTTTTAACAACATAGTATTTCTTTATATTCTCAGAAGTGGATTAAAAGTTTTAACCTCATTCAAGTTTTTTTTTTAAGTCACTAAGATAATAAACATTCTAGACTTTTAGTAGCAACCGCTTCAGTATTGCTGCTTAGAAAATTCCATGGATAGAGGAGCCTGGCAGGCTACAGTCCATGGGGTTGCAAAGAGTCAGACAGATTGAGCGACTGAACACACACACACTGCTGCTGCTAAGTCGCCTCAGTCATGTCCGAGTCTGTGCGACCCCAGAGACAGCAGCCCACCAGGCTCCGCCGTCCCTGGGATTCTCCAGGCAGGAACACTGGAGTGGGTTGCCATTTCCTTCTCCAGTGCATGAAAGTGAAAGGTGAAAGGGAAGTTGCTCAGTCATGCCTGACTCTTAGCGACCCCATGGACTGCAGCCTACCAGGCTCCTCCGCCCGTGGGATTTTCCAGGCAAGAGTACTGGAGTGGGGTGCCATTGCCTTCTCCTATATATCTGTTTCGCTGATGGACGTTTAGGTGGCTTCCGTGCTGCAGTGAACCTTGGGGTTTTGATGATGGCCATTCTGACTGGGGTGAGGTGATACCTCTTTGTGGTGTCTAGAGCTCTTCTACGTGTGGACACATTTTTAAAGAAGAACTAATACGTATAACGAAATGGGGTGCATTCCTCACTCACTCTTTTTATTGCTTCTTTCTTCGGTATTGATACGGCACCTGGGACAGTTTAGTAGTGCTTTGGCTAAAACTAACTAACCTATATTGTGGCTTAACCAAATAAGGGTTTATTTGTCTCACAAAACAAGTCTAGACAGCCTCTAGCTTTGGTTCAGCAATTCAATACTGTTGGAGTTGGTGGTTTTTAAAAATATTTTTGTCTTTCCTCTCATGATTGAGACCTGCAGCTGCAGGGAAACTTACAGGGCTGTAGCCCTTGTGGTCGCATTCAAGGCAGCGGAAGGGAGGAGGAGGCCGTGTTAGTCGGTGCCTCTGCCTTTACGAGAAGCAGAACCTTCCAGGACTGCCAGCAGACTTCAGCTAATGAGAACTGACCAGAACCAAGCCACGTGCTGCCTGCAGCTACAGGAAGGTTTGGGAAAACAAGAATTTTACTGGCCATGTTTCCTCCCCAGAGTCACGTCTGGCTTCTGTTAGATAAGAAGGGAGGCATGGATGTTGAGTAGATACCTACAGTATTGCTCCACTCCTTAGCAACATTACCTAGCAGCTTAAATATTCTGCATTAAACAGAAACTTTAGTTTGAAAGTGAACACTTTATGAATTTGTTAATACTTTTCTTTCTTTGCCTTAATTCTGCATGATTTTTAGTAGCACTGCCCATGTTCTAGTTTTCTTGGTGGATAAAGTGGTTCAGCTCAATTCCCTGAGAGAGAGAAAGATCTGGACTCTTTTACTCTTTAATAAAGATTAAACAGCTTTGAGTGCCTGTTGGGTTTTTAGTGCTTCCACAAAAAGTGGCTACTATTAATGTCACTTTTTGTTGTCACCTTAGGGAGAAAAAAATTTATGGATAAATTGGCTAATAGTACAAGAATTTATTTGCTAAAACGCTAGGAAATTATTTCTTCTTTGGGGCTACTGATGGATGCATGGGGAAGATGGAAGCCAAGTAGAATCAAAATGCAGTTTAATTTGCTTCTGAGAGAATTTTTTAGTTAAAAACCTTAGATTTTAAAATTTAAATATTCTGAGTTTAACTCTATTGGAATTTACCAAACATCAGCTATTTCAATCTCTTATATGAGTTTATACTCTTGTGGGAAAATACAGGTTTCTTTTTGGGTTTGTATTATTGTTTATTTGCATGAGGGTGTATTATGTAGGCTAGGTTATGCTGTGGCAACATACATGACCAGAATCTTAGTGGCTTAACATTAACTCCGTGAAGCCTTATCTCCATTTCCAGGCCGTTTGGTCCTGTGATCCTCACTCTTCGGACAGGATTCTAAATTCAGGAGAACAGAAGAACGCAGGGCTTGAGTCAAGCACTGTCAATAAATACTTCAGCATGAAAATTACATATTCACTTTCACTCATATCTCATTGGCCAAACTTGGGCAAATGACTGTGGAACCTCAAGTTGAGTGAGTTTCTCTAGGAAGTCAGTGTAAGGTGGATAAGTGTCTATAACAAAGTAACAAGATAGAGACAGATACAAGCAAAGTACATTGGGAGTCCAAAGAAAAAGCAGTTCTGCTGGGATGCAGGGTGAGTCAGGGGAGACGGCAACAGATGACTCAAGGATACGGGAAAGAGTAGGATGTCCTTCAGTTTGAATGGAAGAAAGGGCACTCAGACTGAGGGGCGATCACGCTGGAGAGTAGTGGTGATGTAGCGGCCGAGGAGCAATGGCTTAGATCAGAGAGGACCTTGACTTCATTTAATATTCGTGCAGCAGCAGTCCATAGTAGGCACTGTTCAGTTTCTGAGGATATCTGGTAATGAACAACCAACAGAAATCTCTGTTCTCTTATAGGGTATGTACTAATGGATATAGTGCTAAGGAGTTAGTTTGGGGGAGGCGGTTGCTCGTGTTTGGTTTTTTTTTTTAATGTTTTGGCTTTGCTTCATGCAGCATGTGGGATCTTAGTTCTCTGACCAGGGATGGATCTGGGCCCTGCCATGGAAGCACAGTGTTTTAACCACCCGACTACCTGAGAAGTCTCGGGAGTTACTTTTTTATTATAAATAGATTGTAGAGTAAGCAAAGGTATAAACTTCATGCCTATGAATTTTAATGTTCTTCTAATATTTCTATTTTACATGTAGTAGAAGACAGTTGATTTGTGCAAAAGTTAGTATTTTGTCTACTTAACTGTGCCACACTCCAGAAAATTAATTTTCTGTAAACTAATTAATACATGAAGGGTTGAATTTATGAACATATAAATTAAAAGTGTATGTTTGCATTTAAAAAGCTTTTATAACCAAAACTTTGAATAGTAGTTTAATAACTGTTTTCATTGCATAAATAGTAAAACCGCTTGCCATACACCTCATGGTTACAGGGACTTTGTTTTACGTACTGCTGGGTTTCTGACACTCAAAACAGTGCCCAGCTCATAATTATATAAAATTGATTATACATTATCATTCAATAAATATTTGAATAGAAGAAAGAAGTTTGGGAGATAAAGATTTCTTGTAATTTAACCATCTGAATGCTACGGTGACTATTGTTTTGATATCATTTATTTAGTCATCCCAGTATTTATTAAGGCTTCCCTGTGGCTCAGTTGCTAAAGAATCTGCCTGCAGTGCAGGAGACCCAGGTTTGATCCCTGGATCAGGAAGATCCCCTGGAGAAGGAGATGGCAAACTCTAGTATCCTTGCCTGGAAAATCCCATGGACAGAGGAGCCTGGTGGGCTGCTTTCCATAGAGTCACAAAGACTTGGGCACGACTGAGCAACTAACACTTTTCACTTTCCAGTGTTTATTAAGTACCTGTTACGTATGTCAACTACTGTTCTAAGATATAAGGAATAGTAAATTACTGTCCTTGTTTTTATGAAACTTAGGTATAGTTTGGAAATAAGCATATATCGAACACGTTTACCAAAATTATTTTAAAACCGTACTTTGTTGCTGTTCGGACTGCAGCATGCCAGGCTTTCCTGACCTTCACTCTCTCCCAGAGTTTTCTTTAAACTCATGTCCATTGAATCAGTGATGCAATCCAACCATCTCATCCTCTCCTGCCCCCTTCTTCTCCTGCTGTCAATCTTTCCTAGAATCAGGGTCTTTTTTACCAGTGAGTTGGCTCTTCGCATCAGGTGGCCAAAGCATTGGAGCTTCAGCATCCAGTCCTTCCAATGAATATTCAGGGTTGATTTCCTTCTAAAAAAGCCCCATGGCTTTGACTAGATGGACCTTTGTCAGCAAAGTGATGTCTCTGCCTTTTAATATGGTGTCTAGATTTGTCATAGCTTTCCTTCCAAGAAGCAGACGTCTTTTAATTTCATGGTTGCAGTCACCATCTGCAATGATTTTTGGAGCCCAGGAAAGAAAATCCGTTACTGCTTCCACTTTTTCCCCTTCTATTTGCCATGAAGTGACTGGATGCCGTGATCTTTGTTTTTTGAATGTTGAGTTTTAAACCAGCTTTTTCACTCCTCTTCACCCTCATAAAGAGGCTCTTTAGTTCCTCTTCTTTTTCTGCCGTTAGAGTGATAGCATCTGGATATCTGAGGTGGTGGTGGTTTCTCCCTGCAGTCTTGATTCCAACTTGTGATTCATCCAGCCTGGCATTTCGTATGATGTACTCTGCATATGCGTTAAATAAGCAGGTGACAATATACAGCCTTGACATACTCCTTGTCGTATTCCTTTCCCAATTTTGAACCAGGCAGTTGTTTTGTGTAAGGTTTTAAATAGCTGTTGCTTCTTGATCTGCATACAGATAGCTTTCTCAGGAGGCAGGTAAGGTAGTCTTAATATTCCCAGCTCTTTAAGAATTTTCCACAGTTTATTGTGATCCACATAGTCAGAACTTTAGCCTAGTCACTGAAGCATAATAGGTGTTTTCCTGGGATTCTCTTGCTTTTTCTGTGATCCAGCAGATGCTGGCATTTGATCTCTGGTTCCTCTGCCTTTTCTAAATCCAGCTTGTACACCTGAAGTTCTCGGTTTACGTACTGCTGAAGCCTAGCTTGAAGGGTTTTGAGCATTACCTTGCTAGCGTGTGAGGTGAGTGCAGTTGTACACAATGTACATTCTTTGGCACTGCCTTTCTTTGGGATTGGAATGAAAACTGACCTTTTCCAGCCCTGTGGCCACTGCTGAGTTTTTCAAATTTGCCAACATATTGAGTGCAGCACTTTAACAGCATCATCTTTGAGGATCTTTCAGTAGCTCAGCTAGAATTCCATCACCTCCACTAGCTTTGTTTGTCGTAATGCTCCCTAAGGCCCATTTAACTTGACACTCCAGGATGTCTGGCTCTAGATGAGTGATCACACCATCATGGTTATCCTGGTCATTAAGACCTTTTTTGTACAGTTCTGTGTATTCTCGCCACCTCTTCTAAGTCTCCTGCTTCTGTTAGGTCCTTGCCATTCTGTCCTTTATTGTGCCCATCCTTGCATGAAATGTTCCCTTGATATCTCCAGTTTTCTTGAGATCTCTAGTCTTTCCCATTCTGTTGTTTTCCACTACTACTTTGCATTGTTCATTGAAGGCTTTATCTCTCCTTGCTATTCCTCGTTTGTAATGGGCTATTTTCACAAAATTTTCATTTGAGAATTAGAATCTTTTTGCTACAGGAATAAAATTGTTTAGATTTGTAAGCAGTTTTTAAAAGTCATTTTAACTTAAAATGAAGAAAACCTATCTCAAAACTTGGTACAGGAGCGACAGAGATTTACTTAGAGGAATATAAAAAGGTAGATGGAAATTAACGTGGACCTTCTGAAAAGGATATCTTTTGAGGAATTCAGAGGTTGGTGGCACAGATTCTTAAGCTTTCATTGTAAAACACTAGTTTTTTTCATTTTTCCTTGATAAGAATGTGTTACAAAGTGTAGTTTCTTACGTTTATCACCTAGAATCAGGCTTGTTTTGACCTACAGGTAGAGAGACCGTGAGAAACAAGGGACGTTTTCCTGGACAAAAACTTAGAGAGGAGAAAGGGATGAAGGTGCTTGACAGTGTCCTGAGAGGAGAGGAAGCAGTTAGCGCTCAGGCGAGGTAGGCAGAGAGGTGTGGCAGCCTTTGAGCTTGGGTGGGGGGAGAGGGGGCACCGGGCAGCTGGTGGCTCATGCGTGCGGAGCCGTCCGCGCCAGGCATGTGTAACTCGAGCACCTTTCTGTTTAATGCGGTTAGAGGCGTTTATGATTTGTTTTACCTTTTTGGAGTATGTTGAGTACTGTACTCATCTGTTCAACAAATATTTATCAAGGGCTTTAGAGTCTGGCACACATTGTCTTAAACATCACTGTTAGCAGCATGGTTTAGAAGGAAGTTGGGAATCCATATTCTCTTTGGATTTCTCACTAGTGATTTGATGGTGAATAAATCTCAAGGTATCCTCATCTGGTGAATGGTGATGTCACCTGTTCAGCCTATATCATAAAGTGTGTGAAGTATAATGTGTGCTGGTGCATTTAATAGCATGTAGGAAAGTTAGGTTCTTTGTGACTGTAATGCAGTCTTCTTTTGCTATTTCATGGTATAGCCACATACAGAAAATAATCTCATCTATCTGAACACCCAGTTGAAGTTCAAGACTGGTATTTCTCTTCTCAGCATTTTATTTTCCTCATGAGTTTATATCACATGGGCAAGTCCCCATAAAGTGCCATATATGTATTGGGATTAAAATTAAAGCAGTGATGTTCCGTTTCTTCAACTAGAGACTCTCAAACCTTGTCGACTACTGTGGGTACCTCATTTCCTATCCTTTGTTTTCTGTTTTCTTGTAGCACACGTCACATGGAGATGGGCGGCAAGAAGTAACCTCTCGCTCTGGGCGCTCTGGAGCACGGTGTAGAAACTCTATAGCTTCCTGTGCAGATGAACAGCCTCACATTGGAAACTACAGGCTGTTAAAAACTATCGGCAAGGGGAATTTTGCAAAAGTGAAGTTGGCAAGACACATCCTTACAGGCAGAGAGGTAAGTAACAAATTATGGTTGATTTCTATTAATACACTTTTCTGTTTATTTCCATGTGAGAGAAGGAGGAACACAATGTATATATTTGGACTTGCTGTAAGCTAATTAAACGTTTTTTAAGAATAGGGAGCTTATATATTAATTATTCTGGAGTTCTTTTACTTTCTCATTTCTTTAACTGTTGTAGATTACATATTGAGTGTTTGAATGATCTTTGCCTTTATAAAGAGGTAGCATTGTTTTTCAGTGGTAAATGTGTACCACCACAGTAAAAATGTTTAACTTCATTACAAGCTCATGGTACTTGCAAAAATCAAGTGTTGACTGTTTTTATAGATTTATCCTCAAGAAGCTTCTTCATCTCCCCAAACATTTATCTCATAGCTTATGTTTGATAGGTTATTAGATAGAAAGGCACATGCTTTCCTGATTTTTGTCATATTTGCTTTCTGCTCAACCACATTCCATGTTTATCAAAAACACTTCCATTAAAACTGCTCCTTCATTAACTCCCTCCCCCCATTCTTTTTGGGCAGCACAGAACTGTTCCGGTGTGCTCGGTCTTGGCTGTGCTGGGCCTTCACTGGGGCGCATGGGCCGTTCGCTGGTGGGCAGGCTTTTCTCTAGTTGTGGCGCACGGGCTGAGTCGCTCTGCGGCATACGGGGTCTTGGTTTCCCAACCAGGGATCAAACTTTGACCTCTACATTGAACAGTGGATTCTTAACCACTGGACCACCAGGAAAGTCCCTGTTCTGCCTTTTTTTTTTTACATAGTTTCTTGGATTTGGATCTTTGTACCTGCTGTTTCTTGCCTAAAATACACTTCATCCTTTTGTGCTGGAGTCACATCTTGGGGTAAGTAGTGATTGACAGACTCCCTTTCCCCAGGCATGGCACTCATGTTAAAAATCACGATACTTTTTCCCTAGATAGCATTTTTACCATTACAGTTACATAAATAATATGTTTTACTATTATAATTACAATTGTATTACAAATTGCTTATTTATCTGTCTTTCCCCTCTAATCTATAGGGAAGACATCAGCACTTAACCATATTTGGCACATGTTAGATACTTGCTGTTTAGTTGATAAGCTGTGTCTGGCTCTTTTTCGACTCCGTGGACTGTGACGCCCAGGCTCCTCTGCCCATGGGATTTTCCAGGCAGTGGATTTTCTGGAGTGGATTGCTCTTTCCTTCTCCGGGGAATCTTCCCAGACCAGGGATCGAACCTGCATCACCTGCATTGACAGATGGATTCTTTACCACTGAGCCACCAGGGAGGCCTTACTAAGTACTTAATAAATTTTTTAAAAGACTCTGCTTTGTACTCGGATACAGCCGAGCAACATAGTGTTGTGATGGCTTCAGGTGAACAGCGAAGGGGCTCAGCCATACATGTCCACGTATCCACTCTCCCCTGTACTCGATAAATGTTTAGTGAGTGAACTTAATGTTACTTTTGAAGGAAACTGTAAAGAAATGATTCCCGTGTAGTGGAGCCTCCTAAGATGTGTGCCAAGGCAGTGTTAAGATGTGCTGAGGCCTGCAGTCCACTGTGCAAGGGCCTCCTGGAGCGGGACCCACCCTGGGTTTGCTACAATTTGCCCTACAGATATTCTAACTTCCTCTGTGTTCTGGGACCTGAAGAAGGTTGTGCATCATTGGTATATTCTAACTGGAGTCTTAAGTAAAGACTGTAACTAAAAATTTCCCTCTTCACGTTTCATCTCAATTTTAGTGGCAGTTCCCTGGTTAAGACTCCATAGAGATGCCAGGACTGCTTTTGGAATCAGGAAATAGCCTGAGTTAGTGGAGGTATCTTTGCTGCCCGAGATCCAAACTTTTTGAAATAAGGAACAGAACCTCCGAGTTTATTTCCCCCAACCAGTTTCAGGTGGTTACTTGGCCAGGTTCCTTATACAGATGGAGATGGTGGGTTAAAAGAGGAGTGAGACAGACAGACCCTCTCCCCTTTTACATAACGTACTTGTGCTGGAGTGAGACTTGCCATGTTTACATCTAGTGTGTTCTCTCCAGAAATGCTTGAATTTGACTAGATAGTGGCTAACTTAAAACACTTTTTTTTGAGGTCTGAAAAAATTGATTTTACTTTTTTCCCCCTATTGTAGGTCTTACCCAGAATCATGTAAAATATAAACATTATAGAAATTAATTATGTAGAAAATAAAATTCCTTAAACTTTCTCTCTTCTCAGAGGATCACTTTGAGCAGTTTGGTATACATTACCACAGTTTTTTTACATACACAGTAATTTTTGTTTATTTTAACAAGAAAGGACATAATGGTAGTTTTTCTTAGCAAGTACTCTATCACGCCTTTATCACATCTGAATTTTAGTGCTTCTAGATCTGACATACTCTGTTTAATGGGACGTTGCCTTCTAGTGTGTGCTGACACCATAGTTTACCTATATTGATGGGCATAGGGTGGTTTCTGATTTTTTTGCTGTTACAAACATCTGCGCTGAATGTCCTTAAACATAACTTTCGGTCCTTTATTAAGAGTGTTTCTGTAGGATAAATTCCTAGATGTCTGGAAGTCCTGGTTCAGAGGGAATGTGAGACTGTAGTTTGTTGCTGTTCGGGTGATAAGTTGTGTCTGACTCTTTGCGACCCCACGGAATGCAGCATACCAGGCTTCTCTGTCCCCCAGTAACTCGCAGAGTGTGCTCAAATTCATGTCCATTGAATTAGTGATGCTGTCTAACCATCTCATCCTCTGCCACCCCCTTCTCCTTTTGCCTTCAATCTTTGCCAGCATCAGGGTCTTTTCCAGTGAGTCAGCTTTTGGCATCAAGTGGCCAAAGTATTGAAGCTTCACCATCACCATCAGTCCTTCCAATGAATATTCAGGGTTGATTTCCTTTAGGAGTGATTGATTTGATCTCCTTACAGTCCAAGGGATTCTGAAGAGTCTTCTCCAACACCACAGTTCAAAAGCATCAGTTCTTTGGCACGCAGCCTTTATGGTCCAGCTCTCACATCTGTACATGACTACTGAAAAAATCATAGCTTTTTAACTATATGGACCTTTTGTTAGCAAAGTGATGTTTCTGCATTTTAATACTGTAATGCTGCTGCTGCTGCGTTGCTTCAGTCGTGTCTGACTCTCTGCTACCCCATAGACAGCCTCCCACCAGGCTCCCCTGTCCCTGGGATTCTCCAGGCAAGAACACTGGAGTGGGTGCCATTTCCTTCTCCAATGCATGAAAGTGAAAAGTGAAAGTGAAGTCACTCAGTCGTGTCCGACTCTTCGTGACCCCATGGACTGCAGCCTACCAGGCTCCTCCGTCCATGGGATTTTCCAGGCAAGAGCACTAGGTACTGCTAAATTGGTTTGGAGAGAATGTCGTACTATTTTATTAGCCTACCAAAATGAATGAGAGTGCCTATTCTTCTACACTCTTGCTAACACTATAGATAATTTTTGCCTATCGGATAAACCAAAAAATGATATTTTTAAAAAAAGATTGCTTTTTTGATAGCTACTTAGATTGATGATATTTTCATATATTTGTGTCATTTATATTTTCTTTTTAAAATAAGCTTCCTGTTGTATATCTTTTATCTGTGTTTCTTTTCTCTTTTACTCTTAAGTGATTTAAACCTTTTATGTGTTTTTAGACATTGGTTTGATCTGTCTGGGTTTCACGTCTTGGTGAGAACAATTTACTTTTTTCCCAGATTGTAAGATGATTCTGTTTTTCTTTGAATACTGCTGTGACTGGCATTCGAACGTTTAATTGGCCTACTGTGTATTTTGGAGAATTAGTATGTGGTGTAGAGAACTTTTCCCCCCCAGGTGCATTACTGCTTTCCCAGGACCATTGGTTCTTTCCCCCGATTGTTAAATTCCCTTTTGTTTCTCTGATTTAACTTATTTAGTTTTGTACCCAGTCATGGTGTTTTTATTACTGCAGCTTTTGATTGTACATTTTGATTTTTTGAAATAGGTTAAAGTCCCCTGATGATGATTCTTATTTCTTAAGAATGTCATTCATCTTCTCGCCATTTATTCTATCAGATGAATTTTTATTTCATTCCACTTTTTTTTGGTGGGGGGCCATACCATGTGGCGTAAGGGATCTTAGTTCCCCACCAGGGGTTGAATCTGCACCCTGCACTGGGAATGTGGTAGAGTCTTAACCACTGGCCCACCAAAGAAGTCCCTGTACAGGTCTTTATGTGAGCATAAATTTTAATTTCTTTAGGATAATTAATCCAGGAGTGGGATTGCTGGGTCATATGGTAAAAAACTGAAGTTTTTTTAGACAGTTGATTTTATTATAGGTTTATTATAGTATATATTTTATTACAGGTTTATTATAATATTCCTAATAGATCAAAAGAAACCTAAAATCTATAGTCATTGTATTTTTATCACTTGGTACTGTTCTCCGGTCAGCCCATTGAAAACGAAAGTTTTTCCATCAGCATTCTCTTGCCCTTTTATGGGAATGTGATGTGTCTTTCCTATTGAGGTCCTAAGACCTCTAAAGAAAACCCAGAGTGCTCCAGGAGGTGACACTGGTAATTCAGAAACTTAATTCATTCAGTCAGTAGAAGATAAAGAGTTATCATATGGTATGTGAAGAGACATCAAACCAGTCAATCCTAAAGGAAATCAGTCCTGAATATTCTTTGGAAAGACTGATGCTGAAGCTCCAATACTTTGGCCACCTGATGCAAAGAGCTGACTTATTAGAAAAGACCCTGATGCTGGGAAAAGATTGAAAACAGGAGGAGAAGGGGACTACAGAGAATGAGATGGTTGGATGGCATCGCCGACTCAATGGACGTGAGTTTGAGCAAGTCTGGGAGATAGTGAAGGACAGGGGAGCCTGGTGTACTGCAGTCCATGGCGTCTTTAGTTCCCTGACCAGGGGTTGAACCAGCGACCCCCCTGCAGTGAAAGTGTGGATTCCTAACCACTGGACTACCAGGGAATTCCTTGGAGTTCTAATTAATCAGAGATTGGAAGCCTTGAAAAGGGCCTTGATTTATATGATTTTTGATTGTGCCATCCAGCTTGTAGAATCTTAGTTCTGTGACCAGGGATTGAACCTGGGCCGTGGCAGTGAAAGTGCTGAGGCCTAACCACTGGACCACCGGTGAATTCTCAGGAGGCTTGATCTTTTAGTTTCTGGGTTTTGTGTTTCTCTCTCTGTCGTGCTCTCTGGGAGGGGCCCCTGTCTTCCGGTGTTCCTCTTAAATGTCTGTGCGCTCCTGTGGGTGTCCCCCTCCCCCTAGTTTGCTCTTGTTCTCTGATTATTTGTCTTTCTGGTGTCCAGTCCTGATACCAGTGCTGTCTCTTCTGTTAACTCCCCGAGGATAGTAAAAAGTATGATTCTTTTTGTTGTTCTTGTTCCCTACGTTGTTTCTCTTTTCGCTGGGATTCGTTCTTGGTGTCTCTCTTAGAGACTTCATCTGGAATCTGGTAAGTCTTGGTTGTCTGTCTGTCTTAGGTGGAACCCTAAGAAGCTGATCGGAAGCTGGGTTTGCATGCATAGATTATGCTTGACCACTTTCATTTGGGAGTTGTCCAGTGCTTTTATTGGAGGACCCAGGTATCTCTGCCATCTTGTCTCTGGGACCCTTCTGTTCTCTAGATTAAGAATCCTCTGTTCTGCTTGGGAGGCTCCATGGTCCCACCCCTCCTTAGTGGCAGTCTGACACTTAATCCTCCCCTTTTCCTCTCCACGCCTCACTCCTGCCCTCTCCTGGCGTGTTGACTCGGAGTCCAGAGCCTCTTTAACTTCTGAAATCGGTGGTCATTGGTTGGGCTGAGGAGCAGCAGTGTTCTTTATGCAGACTTTTGACTTTGGAATTAGTCCAGCAGCTCCTGCCACCTGGAACCTCCAGGTCTGGAGCTCTTTCCAAGCTGTCGTGGGAATCACATTGTTTCTGGTTACAGTGTTCCTCCACCTTTTTCGCCTTCAGAAAGTTTCTGGCGTGTATTTCCCACTGTTGTCTTCTCGGCTTGTTACTGCGCTTTTGTGATTGTATGCGTTTACTGTCAGTCTGTGCCCTCTCTCCTACACTAGAGGAAAAACCAGAGAGGAGCGAGAGGAAGAAGGATTTCAGTCTTGAACCTCATTTGTCCTCGGCCTCTGAGTACTCAATTAGTATTTGTTGGTGGTGGTAAGAATGATAAAACCTCAGCTTTTCATCCTTGAATGTGCTAAACTTCTTGAGATTTTAGTTTACAAATTTGTGTGTGTGTCAAGACTGTGTTAACAGCTTTACGGAAAGTTTGGAGACCAGAAAGGAAAAAAATACCCACAATCAGAATATTCAGAATACCATTATTTTGGTATACCATGTCCTATATATTTTTTCAACATACTTTTGGCCCTGATTTTGTATGATGGTTTTTTCCCTTCAGAATTTTATCCTTAATAGTTTTCCCCGATGCTGCATAATCATAAATGTAGGTTTCAGTGGTTATATGCAGTTTCATTGATTTGAACAGTAGTATTCAGATTTTTTTAATCTCACAATTCCTTTAAACTTTTTAAATTGAGGGCTCAAAACAAGTTTTTGTTTATGAGTTACATCTATTGCTGTTTACTGTTTTAGAAGTTAGCACTAACAAACTTAAAATATATATTATTAAAAATAATATACCTTTTACTTGTTAATATAAGTAACATATTTTTATGAAAAATGACTTATTTTCCAAAACAAATTACAAATAAGAATGACATTGTTTTAATTTTTTGCAATTCACTTTAATATCTCATTTAATAGAAGGTAGTTGTACTTTAAGTCTGCTCTGCATTCAGACAATTTTGGTATGTGATTATGGTTGAAGTCTGTGAAGAAAATCTGGCCCCACTCAGATAAGTAGTGAACAAAGAAAGGAAGACCTCATTATCTCTCTCAGGTGGTTCCGGGTATTACCCTTTGCTCCTCTGTTAAAACTCAATAAGTAGTCATTGCTGGGATTGGGGCAGTGATTAATAGAATGTTTCTTTAGAACAACTGTTGACACACAAAAAGAATATTTTGAACAGTTTGCTTTTATTGGAAATAATAGTAGCAGATTTGGAGGTAAGCGAGCAGAATGGTAAAAGATAGCCTTAGTAGTCTAATAACATATAACTAAAAAGACCACTTGACCTGCCTGTTGAGAAACCTGCATGCAGGTCAGGAAGCAACAGTTAGAACTGGACATGGAACAACAGACGGGTTCCAAATAGGAAAAGGAGTACGTCAAGGCTGTATATTGTCACCCTGCTTATTTAACTTCTATGCAGAGTACATCATGAGAAACGCTGGACTGGAAGAAACACAAGCTGGAATCAAGATTGCTGGGAGAAATACCAATAACCTCAGATATGCAGATGACACCACCCTTATGGCAGAAAGTGAAGAGGAACTCAAAAGCCTTTTGATGAAAGTGAAAGAGGAGAGCGAAAAAGTTGGCTTAAAGCTCAACATTCAGAAAACAAAGATCATGGCATCGGGTCCCATCACTTCATGGGAAATAGGTGGGGAAACAGTGGAAACAGTGTCAGACTTAATTTTGGGGGGCTCCAAAATCACTGCAGATAGTGATTGCAGCCATGAAATTAAAAGATGCTTACTTCTTGGAAGGAAAGTAATGACCAACCCAGATAACATATTCAAAAGCAGAGACATTACTTTGCCAACAAAGGTCCATCTAGTCAAGGCTATGGATTTTCCTGTGGTCATGTATGGATGTGAGAGTTGGACTGTGAAGAAGGCTGAGCGCCAAAGAATTGATGCGTTTGAACTGTGGTGTTGGAGAAGACTCTTGAGAGTCCCTTGGACTGCAAGGAGATCCAATCAGTCCATTCTGAAGATCAACCCTGGGATTTCTTTGGAAGGAATGATGCTGAAGCTGAACCTCCAGTATTTTGGCCACCTCATGAGAAGAGTTGACTCACTGGCAAAGACTCTGATGCTGGGAGGGATTGGGGGCAGGAGGAGAAGGGGACGACAGAGGATGAGATGGCTGGATGGCATCACCGACTTGATGGACAAGAGTTTGGGTGACCTCCGGGAGTTGGTGATGGACAGGGAGGCCTGGAGTGCTGTGATTCATGGGGTCGCAAAGAGTCGGACACTACTGAGTGACTGAACTGAAAAAGCATAAAGATGATTGTGGTTTATTGCAGAATATTTACAGTTAATGTGCAGAGAAAGAAACAAACGACGTAAACCTAGTTCCTACGAATTAAAAAGCACTTAATTACATAATTGTGACACTTTTTCATTGTGGTAAAATATGCATGACATAAACTACGCTGTTTTAGCCATTTTTAAGGATGCAGCTCAGTGGCATCAAGTGCATTTATATTGTTTGCAGCCGTCACCACTGTCCATCTTCAGAGTAGACCCACTAGTCAATCTCATTATTCACAAATTCCATATTTGCAGATTTACATACTCTCCAAAATCTGTCTGCGATCCCCACGTCAGTGCCAGCGGCGTGCTTGCAGTCTCTTTTGGCCGTGCATGGAGCAGTGAAAAGCTTGAATTGCTTTATGTGTTTCCTCTGCTAAGGTCCGTCAAGGCCTTCTTGGCCTTCTTTCGGCTTTCATACTATTAACAAGTGCCTGTTTTGTGGTTATTTAGTCCATATTTTCCACATTTTTTGTGCATTTTGATGGTGATTTTGCTACTTAAAATGACCCCCAACTGTAGGGCTAAGGTAAGTAGCCAGTGTTTCTGAAGGCAAAGGCTATGAGCGCCTTATAGAGAAAATATATTTGTTAGATAAGCTTCATTCAGGCATGAGTTAGATAGTGCTGCTGCTGCTGCTGCTGCTAAGTCGCTTCAGTCGTGTCCGACTCTGTGCGACCCCATAGACGGCAGCTCACAAGGCTCCCCCATTCCTGGGATTCTCCAGACAAGGACACTGGAGTGGGTTGCCATTTCCTTCTCCATAGACAGTGCTAGTCAGTGTTAATAAATCAGTAGCATATAGTGAATGAGATGTCCTTAAGCAGAAACATAAAACACGGTTATGTATTGGTCAGTTGATGAAAATGTTATGACCAGGGGTCACAGGAACCTCTTCTAGAAACAGTGGTTCAATATCCACTAATTCAGTGTTCAGTGAACTTATAGAATGGACTTACCATGAATAATGTGAATCAGCTGTCTCTTTTTGAAATAGGAGGAGGCTTAATTGTTACGATGTTTTCTTGTGACAGCAGATACATGGGAAGGAATATTAGGAAAGACTGGAGGCAGAAGGAGAAGGGGACGCAGAGGATGAGGTGGTCAGATGGCGTCACTGACTCCATAGACGAGTCTGAGTAAACTCTGGGAGTTTGGTGACGGACAGGGAGGCCTGGCGTGCTGCAGTGCAATGGTGTCACAAAGAGTTGGACACGACTGAGCGACTGAACTGAACTCAAGTGTCTTAGTCTTGAAAACATTTTCAAGAGTGGAGGAATCAGAAGCACACTGAGAGCTCTTTACACATGGTGTGTGGAGTTGGCTGGCTTAGTTTCACGGTGGCTTGGATGAAAGTTGGCCTTTCACTCAGACCTTCGTTTACACAGCGTTGAATTGTTTTCTCTGGTCAGTGTAATTTTTCCTGGATTGTATCCTTCCTTGAGCATACCCTCGGCTTGTGTGTGCCCTGCTGTGTGCACCTCTGATTTTGTCTCCCAGAAATGGTTGTGGGTCTCTTGTTTGCTGGTGTGCTGCCTCTCTCATTCTGTTTTCCATTTTTAAAAATCATTTTGTCTTTATTGTTTAATTGGACTGTCAGATGGGAGAAGAGAGAACGCACATGATAAGTGCGCCATCTTTAACTGAAAGTACTCACTATGGGTACAAAAGAGCTTTTTAATCAAACGGGGGTCTCCTGCCTTGCAGGTGGATTCTTTACCAACTGAGCTATCAGGGAAGCCCTTTAGTTATTTTTATTCAAGTTAATTATCTATTACACAGTTTAAAGAATCAATGCTTATTTTTTTTTAAGTGTTCCCTGGCCCCACCCCAATTTCCTAATCACTTTCAGCCTTTTAAACTGTTCTTTATGTTTTATTCTTATTTTTCAATTTTAGGCATCATTAACTATTGACTTTTGAACTGTAATTTTTTAAGTCATCACTGACTTAAAAAGGAACTCCATATTGAAATATAGTGCACACATCGAGAAAAAAAAATAAGTATTTGCAAAACCATGACCCCGAGCAGAAATACACCATGCCTTGAACCCCAGAAGTCCTCCCTCCTACCTCCTCCTAACCGTTTCGCTTTCCTCCCCTCCGAGATAACCACTGTAATGGCTTGTAAACACCACCGGCTACTCTGTCCTCCTGAACTCGTGGGGCCGCCCAGCATCCGGCAACTCGTGCACCCGTTACTCTGCCTTGTGCTAGTGGCGGCCACTCGTCCTGCTGTGTGTTGTTAGGGTTAATTTGAAGCTGATAGGCTTGTTCTCCATTGCTGTGGGCTGAATTGTGTCCCCCAGAAATCAGATGTCAAAGCTTATTTGGAGATAGAGCCTTTGTGGAAATAATTAGGTTAAATTAGGTCATAAGGGTAGGCACCTGATCGGATAGGATTAGTGTGCTCATAAGAGACACCAGAGAGCTTGCTTGCTTTTCCCACCTTGTAAGGGCACAGTGGGAGAAGGCAATGGCATCCCACTCCAGTACTCTTGCCTGGAGAATCCCATGGACAGAGGAGCCTGGTGGGCTGCAGTCCATGGGGTCGCCAAGGGTCAGACACGACTGAGCGACTTCACTTTCACTTTTCACTTTCATACATTGGAGGAGGAGGTGGCAGCCCACTCCAGTGTTCTTGCCTGGAGAATCCTAGGGACGGGGGAGCCTGGTGGGCTGCCGTCCATGGGGTCGGTCACACAGAGTTGGACACGCCTGAAGCGACTTAGCAGCAGTAGCAGCAGCAAGGGCACAGTGAGAAGGTGAGCATCTGCTCGCCACAAGGAGCTGCCTGTGCTGGTGCCCTGAGTCCTGGCGTCCAGCTTCCCAAACTGTGAGAAAATACATTTCTGCTCTTGAAGCCACCCTGTCTGTGGTATTTTTGCTGTGACAGCCTGAGCTGACTAATACGCCATTCTTCCGGATCACTGTGTCCTTTTAAAGGACTTGGGAGTCTTTCTTTCCCCTGCTGTTCTGGTGGTTGTAGTGCTTTAACACCCGTCAGGAGCAGGCTATAAGGCTCCTTTGACCAGTGGTTAACTGACAGGAACTGGAAGATAAGGATTTTTCTCCAGTGGGTGTTTGCCACAGGTTTGTTGGACTCTTGATTTGAGGAATGTTGAGGGAAGCCTTTCTTACATGTGAGCTCTCTTTTATTCCTGTTTTGTAATTTTCCACTTTGCTTTAGGCATCAGGGGGGACCAATAGAATTTCCCGGAACTTGACACGGTGGCAGGGACACTTCTGTTTCCTTGCCTAGTGAACCCCTGTGGCTTTTGTTGTGCAGGCGTGAGCTCACTTGTGAGCACACCCGTGCACACACACCCTCTACAGCCTTGGGCGTGGCTGAGTGCTCTGTCAGGTCTGCATCTTTCTCAGGCACCTAGTGATGCCCCCCCAACCCCGTTGCCTCTTTCAGAGCTCAGAAGGTCGGAGCTCTTCTCCTGGCTCCAGCTCTGGCCCTAGGTTATTTTGGTGGTTGAGTCATCCCAGCAGGGAACTGGAAGGAAGAAGGGATTAGGAGCTTCCCCTTCAGCTTTCATTGCCACACATACACACATTGTGTTAAATGAGGACACTTGGTTTTGATAAAGCTTCCACAGTGAGATTTAGTTGAATGCAACATATTTTGAACTGTTCTTGCTTTAGATACTATTTGAACGGCTGCTGCTACTAAGTCACTTCAGTCATGTCTGACTCTGTGCGACCCCATAGATGGCAGCCCACCAGCCTCCTCTGTCTCTGGGATTCTCCAGGCAAGAACACTGGGGTGGGTTACCATTTCCTTCTCCCATTTGAACAGCAGTACTTGAAAATGAAAATGTATACTAACAGAATCAGATGGAATCTCTAGAAGGTGGATACTGAGCAGAGGCAGAAGAAATGAGTGAACAAGGGGCCTCCGAGGAGAATAGAAACTGAACTGGAAAGACAGCATTTATGTGGATTTGGGTGTGAGAAGAAGGAAGAAAGCAGGATTGTGGCCAGAACAGTGTTATCAAAGGGGTTTCTTTGGGAATGGGCAGCTCTAAGTTTCCCACATAAAACTACTTAGGATAGTAAAGTTTGTGGGGTTTCTTTCGGCCACGCCACATGGCATGTGGGATGTTATTGCAGTGGACCACTAGACTGTTGAGGAAGTCCCTTGACTTTAACATAATGTAATTTTAAAACAACACTGATGTTTGCTAAAACATCAGAAACCCCGTTCTTCACTCTGTCTCCATCTCTGAGGTGTCTGCCGTTACTGATGCGAGTGTTCAGGGCCTCGGGTCACCGCAGTAAGCTTCATTGACTGCTTCCTGTGTACAGGTTGTGTGCTGGGGCTATAATAGGAGTCCTCTCCCCCGCTGAGGTACACACAAGGTGGTCATCGCTGGCATACGTGAGAAGCCAGTATTTCCTTTTGCTTTATTTAGTTTCCATCAAGACTTATTTTCTGAATACAAAATTAGAATTTCGACTTTCCTTTTTCAGCCATATACACTCATTAACTCTCCCCTCCTCCACCAATTCTGATTTTTTTCCTCCCAGGCAGGGGTGAAGGGGTGGTGGGTTTCTTCTACTCCAGGGTCAGACTCACTGGATGCCTTTCTTTAGCTCATTAGGAGGCTAATAGATTCCTAGGAAGAAATCAATATATGAGCAGATGAAGGCTTTAAACCACGTTAAGCAGTTTTTTAAAAAAGCATTAATATGAGTAATACAGGGTTTTTGAAGTAGGAATGTGGACCCCCTGTATGTGTTCTGAGATCCTCTTAATGGGAGTCTGCAAAATCAAAACTGTTTTGGTAATACCATTAAGACATTATTTGCTTCTTTCATTCTTTTCCACAAGTGTAAAGTAGAATTTTCCAGAAGTGGTGTGACATGTGATTTAATAACTGATTGACTACAGGAGGACATGTGAGAATTTTATTAAAATGTTATTTATATTAACATGCAGTGGACTTCTTCAGTTTTTTATTATGATAACATGCACATAGTATAAAATGTATTAACTATTTTAAAATATGTATTTCAGTCATATTAAATACATCCATAATGTTGTGCAGCCATCACCACCATTCATTTCCTGAACGCTTCATCTTGTAAAACTGAAACATATCCATTAAATTTGCCATTCCCTCTTCTCCCTAGCCCCTGGCATCCAACATTCTGCTTTCTATCTCTATGCTTTTGAATATTCTAGGAACCTCATATAAGTGCAAGTGTACAGTATATGTCTTTTTGCTATTGATGTTGTTTAGTCGCTAAGTGGTCTGACTCTTTGCTACCCCATGGACTGCAGCCCACCAGGCTCCTCTGTCCATGGAATTTCCCAAGCAAGAACACGGGCATGGATTGCCAATTCTTTCTCCAGGGGATCTTCCTGATCCAGGGATCGAACACACATCTCCTGTGGCTCCTGCATCGCAGGTGGATTCTTTACTGCTGAGCCAGCGAGGAAGCCCAAGTATCGATAGATATAACCTGTGTTTGGTTCAGCACAATCTTTAAGAATATAAAAGGGACCAAAAAGATGCAAGAAATGTTGACAGAGAATCTTTGTGTTCTGAGGGACACGTGGTAGGAACACAGCCTTGTCAGTTTGGGGTGAGATCATTTGTTGTTCTGGACCTCAGGTGTAAAGATGGGTTAATTATGTATGTTCCCTAGTTCATGGTACAGCCTCTCTATTCACTTCCGTCCCCTTCCGTCCCCTGTCATCACCCCATCCCCGCTTCTTGCTGTCTGTAGCCCCTAGTTTTGGATATCCGTTGTTGTTCAGTCTCTCAGTCATGTCTGAACTCTTTGCGATCCCATGGACTTCAGCTTGCCAGGCTTCCATGTCCTTCACTGTCACCCGGAGTTTGCTCAATTCATGTCTATAGAGTCGGTGGTGCCATCTAACCATCTCTTCCTCTGCCACCCTCTTCTCGTCCTGCCCTCCGTCTTTCCCGATATGAGGTTCTTTTCGAATGAGTCAGCTCTTTGCATCAGGTGTGCAAAGTATTGGAGCTTCAGCATCAGTTGTTCCAATGAATATTCAGGGTTGATTTCCTGTAGGATTGACTGGTTTGATCTCTTTGCTGTTCAAGGAACTCTCAAGAGTCTTCTCCAGCACCATAGTTTGAAAGCACCAGTTCTTTGGCGCTTAGCCGCCTTTATGTTCCAATTCTCACATCCCTACATGACTACCAGAGAAACCAGAGTTTTGACTATATGGACCTTTGTTGGTAAAGTGATGTCTCCACCTTTTAATTACTGTCTAGATTTGTCATTGCTTTTCTTCCAAGGAGCAAGCGTCTTTTAGTTTCATGACTGCAGTCACCATCCACAGTGATTTTAGATCCCAGGAAAAGGAAATCTGTCACTGTTTCCACTTTTCCCATCTATTTGCAATGAAGTGATACCATAATCTTAGCTTTCTGAATATTGAGTTTCAAGCCAGGTTTTTCACTCTCCTCTTTCATCTTCATCAAGAGGCTCCTCTTCACTTTCTGACATTAGAATGGTATCATCTGAATTTCCGAGGTTGTTGATACTTCTCCTGGCAGTCTTGATCCCCCTTGTGACTGAGCCATCCCAGCATTTTGCATGGTGTACTCTGCATATAAGTTAAATAAGCAGGGTGACAGTATATAGACTGGGCATAATACTTTCCCAATTTTGAACCAGTTTATTGTTCCATGTTCCATTCTCTTGCTTCTTGACTTGCATACAGGTTCCTCAGGAGGCAGGTAAGGTGGTCTGGTTTTTCCATCTCTTTAAGAATTTTCCACAGCTTGTTGTGATCCACACAGTCAAAGGCTTTGGTGTAGTCAGTAAAGCAGAAGTAGATGTTTTTCTGGAATTCTCTTGTTTTTTTCTATGAGCCAATGGATGTTGTCGATTTAATCTCTGGTTCCTCTGCCTTTTGTAAATCCGGCTTGAACATCTGAAAGTTCTTGGTTCACATACTGTTGAAGCCTCACTTGGACAATTATGAGCATTACTTTGCTAGTGTGTGAGATGAGTGCAGTTGTGTGGCAGTTTGAACATTCTTTGCATTGCCTTTCTTTTGGATTGGAATGAAAACTGACCTTTTCCAGTCCCATGGCCACTGCTGAGTTTTCCAAATGTGCTGGCATATTGAGTGTAGCACTTTAGTGGTATCATCTTTTAGGGTTTGAAATAGCTCAGCTGGAATTTGATTTGGATCCCAAATTAGATAAAAATGATGAATAGTATTTTTATTATATAATCTCTCCCCCTTTTGGCATGGTTTCTGGGAGTTTTTTCCCCCTTGTCTATTTAAATGTAAAATGTTGTACCCCTATTTGTATGAAGCCCCTCTTGTCAATTATAAAATATTTATAAAATGTTAAATAATTGTAACTAGTTGAGTTTTAAGTTTTTAAGGTTTGTTTAAGTACTTGTTTGTTAACAATGTCTTGTGTCTGGGTGTTTACAAATCTGTTACCAGTTAATCTATGATTACCAAATTCTTGGGCTTCCCTGATAGCTCAGTTGGTGAAGAATCTGCCTGCAGTGCAGGAGGCCCTAGTTGGATTCCTGGGTCAGGAAGATCGACTGGAGAAGGGATAGGTTACCCACTCCAGTGTTCCTGGGCTTCCCTTGTAGCTCAGCTGGTAAAGAATTTGCCTGCAATGCAGGAGACCTGGATTCGATCCCTGGGTTGGAAAGATCACCTGGAGAAGGGAAAGGCTACCCACTCCAGTATTCTGGCCTGGAGAATTCCATGGACTGTATAGTCCATGGAGTCTCAAAGAGTTGGACATGAATGAGCAACTTTCACACCAAATTCTTAAAATCCTTAAATGTTTATTAATTTTTTTTTCTAGGTTGCAATAAAAATAATTGACAAAACTCAGTTGAATCCAACAAGTCTACAAAAGGTAAGATTGGTCCAACAGCCAGTATTTTTTTAAAAAATGATTTTCAGTGCTAATTACCATCTAATTTGTCCATTAATTACCTGTACTGTTATTTTTATTGTGTTTAGTACACAGTAAAGCTTCCTCTTCCTCAGATGACTACTAATTTAATGTAATATTGTTTAAATGCAGTATTGTTCGATTTTTTTCTTCCTTTCTAGTTGAAGATAATGATTTTTAAATGTTCTTAATAGCACAAACTGAAGGCTGTACTTTCAAATTGAATTTTCTAAATATTGACTAGAATAGAATTATAAAAAAACAAAAACGTATTTTCATGTAATTGGTCTTATGCAGAGTTAAACATCTTACAGCTAATACTGTGATCTTTTTTCAAGTCAGCACTTTAGCTTTATTAAGCTATCACTATATGTCTAATTAAGGAGTGATGATTAATTCATATGAAAGGAAAAAAGTGAAACTGAATTGATAGTTGAAAACATGTTTGTAATACACTGCTGCCATTTGTATTATCTAGTGTAGCTCAGAAGTTCTCAGTGTGCTGCATGTTAAAGTCACCTGGGCCTCTTTTCAAGCTCCTCATGGCCCATGGGAAGATGTACTTGCTCAGGCAGGGCCTGCTGCTGCTGCTGCTGCTAAGTCACTTCAGTCGTGTCCGACTCTGTGACCCCACAGACGGCAGCCCACCAGGCTCCTCTGTCACTGGGCCTGATGCATCAGTGAGTGATTAGCACTCTTCATAAAAAGATCCTTCTAGTTCTTTTCAGTTTTGCAAAGCCTTTTTGCATTCTTCATTAGATTTCTAGACTTGGCCTGTGGTAGCTGGAAGGTACGGAGACCTAGAAATAAGAACAGGAAGTCCTCTGCCACTGGTCCACTGGTGCTCTGCCAGTCCACTGCCAAGGTCTAACTTGACCTTGAGCAAGTCACTTAACCTTCTGACATTGGGTTTCTCATCTTTAAAAACAGAGATAATTTCACAGAAATAAGTCAGACAAAGACAAGTACCATATGATCTCACTTATATGTGTGATCTAAAAAACAAAACAAATAGACAGAACAGAAATAGACTTACAGAGAGCAAAACTGTTGGTTGCCAGAGGGGAATTGAGTGAAATAGGTAAGAAAGACTTAAGTGGTAAAAACTTCTAGTTATGAAGTAAACCAGTCATGGGGGTATAACATATAGCATAAGGAATGAAGTCAGTAATGTTATAATAATTTTACATGGTGACAGGTGGTTATCGGACTTACCATGGTGACCATTTCATAATGTATTTGATTGTCAGGTCACTATGTTGTACACCTGAAGCAAACATAATGTTGTATGTCACCTAAACTTCAACTGAAAATAAAAAATAACTAATTAAATGGAGGTTTAGTCTTTTCATGATGGATTATATCAATGAAATAATGCATATAAAAGTTTTGTAAACTGCAAAGCAATGTGTAAGGTATTTTAAGTGTAATGCCTTATGTACATTTCTAATGTAGTTCCAATGGTTATTTTCCATTTACATCATGATTTTGAAATCTTATCCTTGAGGGTTGCGGTAGAGGTTGAGGTGGGAAGGGAGGTAGATTTTATCTTGCACTGAAAATGTTACTTAAACGAGTGGTTCTGCAGGGCATAGTGGGGCTTAAGGATTTTCAGGGTGGCCTTGGAAGGATCCAGAAATTCTAGTTCTTTGTTCTGAAGATGAAATTATATCCCTTTCCTCAAACTTTCGTTTATTCATGTACCTAGAGACTTGGTGCTAATTATAGGTAAGGGGTTATAAAAATTTGGTATTCAGAACTAAAATTAGTATGTAAGGAGGTTTGCTGAGGATTCTAATGATGTTACAAATCTTCCATTGTTCAAGTGTACTTGTAAATAACTGGAATTCTGCCATTTTTCTAGGAAGAATTTTATCATAGTATTGAGTTGATTGCAATTTTTGTTTCATGCTTGATTGCTTTTTTTTTAATTACTTTTGGTCATAATTTTTAATTGCCACTATTCTTTTTTATTATTACAAATTACAGTTTGTCATATCACTATGAATTCAGTACATGATTGGTTGTCTGGTTAGCTTGATAGTGAGATTATGCAGATATGTTCAACATTAATTTTGGCACATAAACAGTAGGTATGACTTTTAAGATTTGTTTGGTATAGTGCAAGTATGAACCATCCACAGAAGGTTTATACTAGAGGAAGATCCATCCAAGTTAAATAATCTGAGAAGTGTAATGTTTTCAGTTTTAAGGCATTGTTTTAAACTGTAAATCATGTGTTCATATTCTTTTCTTATAAATTAAAAGCATTCTGTAAATATTTCCTTCAAAATTCTTTTTTGCTGAGTCCCTTTTCCGTGGAAAAGTGGCAGCAGAGTGGCATATACACCCGGCATCTCACGCCCTGGAATAGTGGTTCTTGCATCTGGTTTTCTTCGTCAGCATCACTTACAGTTGTTATCACACCTGCGTCAGCACCACAGCTCTTTATATTGTGATCTTAAACTCGGGCGCTTGGCGTGCAGCCTTAGGAGCCAATGTTTACATTAAGGAGCGTTCTGTCCACAGCATGTAGTCTTTTTGTGCTGCCACTGCCAAAACTGTGTGGGCTGGCTCATTCAGGCAGTGTTTGAACACCGATGTTAAGATGGTTTAAAAGTGTTCACAGTATCCTAACTCACACATAGATCATGCCTGATCAACACAGATAAGCAAGCCTGAGGTGATTGCGTATTTGTAAACTGATATTATTTTCACTGACTAGTTCCTCATTTTTCCTTTTAATTTTTCCAGCCACTGAGTGAATAAATGTTAGATTCTAGTAAGATACATCTTTCTCCATTTTTTTTTGTACTTCTTAATTTCTGAGTACTATCCCTGAGACATTTTGCTGTTTATAAATGTCTTTTAGGTCATCCTTTAAAGAAATGTGTAACGTTGTATACTTATAATGCTGTTGAAAACAACAGGAGCTTAAAAAATGTTAGTTTTCTTCCTGGTTTTACAAAATCATTTTTAGCTTTGAATTGGTTACATACTCTTGTTTTGTTTTATGTGTCATTAAGAAGCAAGTTATGACTTTATTAAGACATGCCAGTACACTAAGTGTAACCCACCTAAAGTTATTTTCTTTTCTAATCTTGGAGTAGTACTAACAAAAAGAGAGGGAGTATAGAGTCATGGGTGGGAAAATGGTAAAGCCAGACTACATGGATTCAAGTTTAGGCTTCAATCTAGCCTAGCTTTGTGACACGTCACCTCCCTGGATCTTCATTTCCCGGTTTTTAAAATGGAAATAATAACATTATCTCTAGGGCTGTGGCGAGAATTAAGTAAGTTAACATTTAAAAGCCCTTAGAAGAGCTGAGTGTAGTTCTTGGCATATGCTAAGGACTGAGTGTTATTATTGTGTATCCTGCTGAGTAGTGATTTTGAGGGAGAGTAGGAGATGTTCTTTTCTTTTTTTTTGGAGTGTAGTTGATTTACAGTGTTGTTTGAGTTGCAGTGTACAGCAGAGCGAATCAGATATACATATGTATGTATCTCTCCTCTCTCTCTCTCTCTTTAAAATTCTTTTCCCAGAGATATTTTTGTTTGTTTCTTTAATTTTACCCTCACAGGAAGTAGGTAAAGCTTAAGAATTGAATTGTGGGTTCTGACTTGGGTCTCATAGGACCTATTTGCTGTAGACTACTTCTGATAATGGCTTAAATGTGTGTGTTTAGTATAAAGTACTGTAGTAGTTTGCTCAAGCTGCATAATAAAATACTGTAGACTGGGTGGCTTTATTTCACAAATTGTGTTTATCTCACACAGTTGTAGAGGCTGGGAAGCCCAAATCAGGGTTGCCGGCATGGTCGGGTTCTGGTGAGAGCTTTCTTTGTGGATTGCAGAGAGCTGCCATCTCACTGTGTCTTCACAGCAAAGTGGGGGGAAGGTGTGTGAGCACGTGTGCATGCTCTCTGGTGTCTCTGCTTAAAAGGGCACTAGTCCCATCATAAGGAAACACCCTCATGACCTCATCTAAACCGACCTAATTCCTGGATGCCCATCTCCACATGTCACATTGTGGAACAGTTTCATGAGGTGAGCTCTGTTATTCAGGAGAGAGAGGCCAGGAGGTAAAGTGACCTGCCCAGAGCCCGCTAACTGACAGATGTGCAAGCAGTCATTTTATGATGGGTGTAGACAGCGTGGAGGTGAACGTTAGTGAACTCTTAAGTGAAAACGTGTTCAGCAAGTTTAGGTAATAGAGCACTTGTGTAAGCAGTGTCCTTGGGTCCTTCATTGGGTAGGATTTCATCGTCCTCAGATGCTAGAGGGTGTGCTTCCTGTGTCCTCACATACAGAGGCTGTTCACATTAACCAGCCTGATGGACGTCTTTTCCTCTTCATACTCTGTTAGGTGAGTATTACTGCCGTCTTGATTTTCCATTGAGGAGGCAGGCTGAAAAGTTAATACAGTCAACCTCTCCAGCTCGTAGGTGGTAGAGCAAAGATGTCGATCTTAGCCCAGCTCCAGAGCATGGACTCACTGCATTTCCTTATGCTACCCTCCTGTGATTAAATCTCCCTCGTTGAGGTGAGAACTAACTCGAGACTTTCTCTGTAGTGGTGGTGAAGAAGTTAGTTAATAATTTCAAGTTTGAAGAAATATTTCAAGTACATAAGAAAAAAAAACCTTGTTCCCCACCTCCCCTTCTGAACTTTGCATAACTCATGTCTTAATGCAAATTTGTTTACTCACCCCTTCACTTAACAAGCACTTACTAGTAAATACCTGCTGTGTGCCAGGCACTATTCTAAGTACTGAGGATAAACACTGAACCAAATGAACTTCTGGCTTTCGTGGACTTGACATCATAGTAGGGGAGCAGCAGTGAGCAGATCCATGGTGTCACGTCATGTCAGTGCCATAAAGAAAAACAGAGCAAGGTGTATTAACTGTATTTTCCTGATTTTTATATTCTTGATGGTCTGGCTGATCTGGGAGAGAGTACTCCCAGAATTCGCCAGCTCCTGGAAATAGAAAACTGCTGCCCCATGTGGGTTGCAGTGCAGAGCCTGCCCCGACCACGCCCTCTGCTCGATCTTAAACTCCAGGAGGCAGTTATTTCTCAGCCCTGCAGGTACTGGGCACCTAACACCTATGCTTAGACCTGAGATATGCTGAAATTATCCAAGGGAACCAGTCCTCAGCCTGCTCGCCCTGCCTGGACTTGCCTTTCCTGTGGAAACCAGGATAAAAACTGGCCCGTGCTTTCCCCTTGCTCTTTCTGCCTCCTGACCCCTCCTGGCGCTCCCTCACAAGGCCCTGGATGGCACTGTGTGCCCCTCTCTTGGGAACTCTAAGTAACCATCCTTTTAGTGGTAGTCTTCTCCTAACCTCTTGGCTCACCATACCTGAATAATAACTTATGTATTAAAATACAGGGTGAGGAGATAGTGTTGCAAGGAATGTGTAGGGGTGTCCTCTTAGCAATTCATTTAAGAAACTTTATTGTTCCTCTGAATCAAGCCTTGTGATAAGAAGTCAGACAAGTGCAATGGACTGTGGGTGAACCCATGTTCACCAGTAAAATTTTACCTAGGCCTTAAGGATCTAAATATTTTTCAGTAAGTAATGAAGCATGGAAAGACATTTTCAGTCCTCATTGCAATGTTGACATGGAGGTCCTCACTGAGCATTTGTGGAGGATTGCACAGACGTTTGAGGAGCAGCAACAGCAATGGGCTGCAGAGGCCTGTAAGTATGCAGGGCCATGTGAGGCCCTGAGCCAGAGGCTGTATCAGGCCGAACTGGGAGCCTCAGATGCCCTGGCTCTTTAAGGAACACTCCTCTGTGTGTAATAAACTCTTTGGTGGTTCCCTAACCTTCCCCTGGGTTCTTCTGACTGAGATTGTGTTATTTTAGAAATAGTCTTGGGACTTACCTGGTGGTCCAGTGGTTACGAATCCACCTTGCAGTACAGAGGATGCAGGTTTGATCCTTGGTCAGAGAACTAAGATCTCACGTGCTGCAGAGCAACTGAACCTGCGTCCCACAACTGCTGAACCTGGAGCGCCGCAACTCGAGAGTCCATGCGCCACAACGAAGACGCGACACGGCCAAACAGAATGCTTTTAAAGAAATACCTTCTTGATCACCATACTGTGACGTCAATATAAGCAGTCCATCATCTCTTTCTTAAACTGGAACCATTTAGTTAAAAACAAGAACTATGTAAATTAATGAAATAATTGATTTTTTTTTCCTTAGTATATGTCTGTGATAGCTGGTTAGCCAGCTTTAGCGTTTCCATGGTGGCTCAGTGGTAAAGAATCTGCCTGCAGTGCAGGAGACCTGGGTTGGGAAGATCCCCTGGAGCAGGGCATGGCACCCCACTGCAGTATTCTTGCCTAAAGACTCCCACAGACAGAGGACCCTGGTGGGCTACAGTCCATAGGGTTGCAAAGAGTTGGACACGACTGAAGCAAGCGACTTAGCACTTAAGCAGCTTTAAACACAGAGAGAGATGGAGGTATTCTTATCAGTGTTGATGACTCCAGTTATTGACCAGGTTTTTTTCTTTTCTGGTTAAACATCTGTCCTCTAGAAACATGTACAGCACTGTTCTCTATTTTTTCATATGGAGCTGTGGTGAATATGGCAATCCGAAAAGGAAAAAACCCAAACCCTACTAATACAATACAACCACCTATTTTGAGTCTTATTGGTCCCATCTACAGAGTAAACGCTGAGCCTCTTGGGCTAACTATAGGACTTGCCCTCAACGCAGGGCTAGTTTATTCCATATCTATATTTGATTCTTTTTCTTATCTGAATTTATCTGATTTTTGCTAAAAACCATTTAATTGGTTTCCTGCTGTAATTCCAGTCTGCTGAGGGTATTTTTGAAAAATGAGTGTTTTGTATTACCTGTCATGTTTAGTCTGCTCTGCGCTTTGGACAAGGATGTCTTTGTCCAGTTAAAGACCTGACAGGGCAGAGACAGCCCTTAATGGAGAATCCCTGTGTTAGTTGGTCTTGCTGACCAGGAAAGCATTTAAATTCAAGTATGTGCAGATTATGAGAATTCCCTAGTGTTCCATTGGTTGGAACTCTTGCCCTCCACTGCAGCAGGGGCATGGGTTCAGTCCCTGGTCAGGAACTGACATCCTGAGTAACAGCGCAGTTCAGTGCAGTTGCTCAGTCTTGTCCGACTCTTTGCGACTCCATGGACTGCAGCACACCAGGCCTCCCTGTCCATCACCAACTCCTGGAGTTTACTCAGACTCATGCCCATCAAGTTGGTGATGCTGTCCAACCACCTCATCCTCTGTCCCCTTCTCCTGCCTTCAGTCTTCCCCAGCATCAGGTTCTTTTCCATTGAGTCAGTTCTTCACATCAGGTGGCTGAAGTATTCAGCATCAGTCCTTCCAATGGATAATCAGGACTGATTTCCTTCAGGACTGACTGGTTTGATCTCCTTGCAGTCCAAAGGACTCTCAAGAGTCTTCAACACCACAGTTCGAAAGCATCAGCTCTTCAGCGTTCAGCTTTCTTTATAACACAGTGCAACCAAAAAGAAAGTACATGTAAGATACATACCAGTTTACTGAATGATTATTGACTATAGATTCCTTTTATCAGGGTCTTTCTGGAAAATTCTGCTTACACCCACTCAAGTCTGTTTTCTTAAGTCGGGTTTTTTGTTTGTTTGTTTCTTTTGAAGCCACTGTAATGCTTAGAGGTCTGTAAGTGACCTTTTCTTGGCATCCCAGGAAATCTTAGTTGTGGGACAAACCAAAGAACTGTATATTTGGAAGCAGAGAGAACCGGTTCACGCTATTCATATGGTCTACAATGTAATTTACTTTTACTGTTAACCACGCTAGGTTATTTGGAGTACCTTTGCTTTAGTCTCCTTAGGCCAATCTTTTTTAACCCTTGCTGTGCATTAGAATCATCTCTCGTGGAAGCCTCTAGCTCAACGGGTAAAGAATCAGCCTGCCATGCAGGAGACACAGGAGATGTGGTTTTGACCCCTGGGTCGGAAAGATTCTGGAGGAGGGCATGGTGACCCACTTCAGTGTTCTTGCCTAGAAAGTCCCATGGACAGGGTAGCTGGTAGGGCTACAGTCCATGGGGTCACAACGAGTCTGACATGATTGGGTGGCTGCACACACAGTGGAGTTTAGGGGAAAAAAAGGCCCATGTTTTCTTCAGAATGCTCCGGGTCTAGGGTGAGGCAGAGGGATCCGGGTGCACGTCTCAGGTGAGAATGGATCCCAGACTTCTTTGGTTCCCTGCAGGATTCTTAACTTCTCTCCTCTTTCTGAGGGCGCCCTTTGTTAAAGTTGACCCCTTCCTCCAGTAGGCTGGTGCCACTACCAGTGCTGAGTATCTCCTCCCTCTCAAACTCTTCCTAACAAAATTTCTGGATTTCTTGCCCATCTGGTGAAGCCCAGGTCATTTTTGGAATCTTTTTCATCAAGCAGCTCTATTCATCTTTTCCTTTCTTAATAGCTTCCTCCTTCCATATTGACTTGTAAGAGGCTAAGTAGTTCAGGCCACTAACAAAAAGAGATGTTAGAGTCCTGGATTTTTAAAAATTCATTTTTAAAAATTGAAATATAGTTACTTATTGTATAAGTTAAAGGTGTACAATATAGCAATACACCGTTTTTAAAGTTTATACTCCCTTTACAGTTACTATAAAATACTGGTTATAGTCCTGGTGTTGTGCGATAACCCTTGTAGCTTATTTCATACCTAATAGTCTGTACCTCTTACTTCCCTCCCCACTCCCCTCCCCCCACTGGTAACCACTAGTTTGTATCAGTGAGTCTGCTTCTGTTATATTCAGTTTGTTGTATTTTTAAGATTCCACATTTGAGTGATATACAGTATGTCTTAGACTTTTTTTAACTTAGCATAATGCCCTCCAGGTCCTTTCGTGTTACTGTGATTGCAAAGTTTCATTCATTTTTATGGCTGAGTAGTAGTCTGTATATACACACACACCACAGCTTTATCCATTCATCTGTTGATGGATGTTTGGGTTGTCCCCATATCTTGACAGATGTAAATAATGCTGTTGTGAACACTGGAGTGCATGTATCTTTTTGAAATAATGTTTTGAGGTTTTTAAAAATACGTACCCAGTGATGGAATTGGTTGTATATAGTTCTGTTTTTAGTTTTTTGAGAAACTCCATAGTTTTCCATAATGGCTGTACCAATTTACATTCCCATCAATAGTGTGTGAAGATTCTCTTTTCTCTTTTCTCCACATCCTGACCAACATTGATCTTTGTGTTGTTTTTGGTAGTAACCATTCTGACATATATGAGGTAATACTCATTGTGGTTTTGATTTGCATTTCCTTGATGCTAAGTGATAGTGAGCATCTTTTCATGTGCCTTTTGGCTGTCTGCATTTTCCTCTTTGGGAAAATACCTGTTTAGTTCTTCTGCCCATTTTTTAATTGAGTTTGTGTTTTTTTGATGTTGTATAATATGTGCTGTTCATATATGTTGAATATTAGTTCTTTATTGGTCATATCATTAGCAAATATTTTCTCCCATTCAGTAGGTTGCCTTTTCATTTCATCAGTAGTTGCCTTTGCTCTGTAAAAGCTTTTAGGTTTAATTAGGTCCCATTTGTTTACTTTTGCTTTTATTTTCTTTACCTTAGGAGAAGTTCCAAAAAATATTGCTGTGATTTATGTCAGAGTGTTCTGCCTATATTTTTCTCTAGGAGGTTTATAGTATCCAGTCTTACATTTAGGTCTTTAACCCATTTTGAATTTATTTTTGTATATAGTTTTAGAGAATGTTCTAATTTCATTCTTTTACCTGTAGCTGTCCAGTTTTCCCAGCACTAGTTATCAAAGAGACTGCCTTTTCTCTATTGTATATTCTTGCCTTGTTTGTCATACATTAATTGACTATAAGTGTGGGGGTTTATTTTTGGGCTCTCTATCTTGTTCCATTTATCTATGTTTATTTTTGTGCCAGTGCAATACTGCTTTGATTACTATAGCTTTGTAATATAGTCTGAAGTCAAGGACTGTGATTCCTCCAACTCTGTTTTCTCAAGATTGTTTTGGCTATACGAGGACTTTTCTATTTCCATGCAAATTTTAGAATTATTTTTTCTATTCTTTGAAAAACACCATTGGTATTTTAATGGAGATTTCATTGAATCTGTAGATTGCCTTGGTCAGTATGGACATTTTAACAATATTGATTCCTTAGAGCACTTCATTTGAAAGCAGCAGAATACACATTCTCTTCAAGTGCACATAGAACGTTTTCTAGAATAGATCACATGCTGGGCAACAAAACAAGCCCTGGCAAATTTAGGAAAATGTAAATCATATCAGATGTCTTTCTGACTGCAACACTGTGAGACTAGAAGTCAACTACAAGAACAAAAAACAAACTACAAAGAAAACACACAAAACACGTGGAGGCTGAACAGTGTGGATCACTAAACCAGTGGATTCCCGAAGAAATCAGATAGGGAAAAAAAAATACCTAGAGCCCTATTATTTACAGTCCAGGATCTGCATTCAGTCAGTGTAGTGAATCAGGTACAGGATACAAACTTTTACAAACAGGATGTGGTAAATGAGATCTGAGACAAACACTTCTTCATCTTATGTATTTAAAATACATGTATGTTGTTGGATTTCAGAAGTGGTGATAGAAGTGAGAGAAAACATAGCTTCAGTGCTGCTGGTGCTTTAGAGGGGAAATTTCAATTTATTGCCTGACTTATTTTCACTTTGGTAGGAGGCTTAGAGTAGATTTTGAATTGAGGATATTAGAATTTATTTTTAATTGTACCAGTGGTTCATTGTGCTATTTAGAAAAGTCACTGAAAAACCAAGTATGTTAACACATTATTGACTGGGAATGTACTAATATATCTTTTGTTACCTGAAGGTTATTGATCAGAGACGTATTAGTACGTTTTTAGAGAATGATACAGTTAGCATCGTCGTGAGCGTGCAGTTAGAGCTTAACAGTATCAGGGGTCACCGTGTGTTATGATTGTCGTTGTCATTCACGTTTTGCTCTGTCAGGTTTTTCTTTCAACCAAAGTTGTATGTTATAAACGGAAAATTTCCAAAAACGATGCGTCATGATATTTTGAGTGTAGCAGAATTTTTCAGTGAGTTTTATGCAGACACTTTCTCTGATTGTCCGAGCAACATATATGCTGGTGTCTCAGAAGATGGTAGTTCTTCAGAATATAGTTCTGATTCAGACAGTGTGAATGTTATACCAACAGAAAGAAAAACCTTAGTGATCGATTCTGATCCACAAAGTGAATATGAAACTCATGGTGCTGGAAAATGCTCCTTTGCTTCAGCAAAAGAATGCAGAAGATATTTCACAAAAATTGGAAGACTTAACAGGTGTGTCAGGTTTAACTGTTGAATGTAGTAACCTGCAGTGCTAGTGAAATAACAGAATTAATTTTTAGCTGACCAAAATTAAAATCACCGGCCATATGCATTAGTTTGTACAAAAATCCCCTGGTCAGTAATGAGTTAAAGGGGTCATATTTACAGCCCGGCATGGAGAAATTCAGTTTGCAAAAAATTGAAAATAGATTTAAAAACTAGACCTTTGGGATAGAATCCTGGCAATAACAGCCAGAATCACAGCCGTGTGTTGCTTACTGTGTGCCAGGCACTTTTCCAAGATCTCTGCCTGTCAGATCCTTTATCCTGGGAGTACCAGAGGCCCAGGAGGTCCAGCCACCTTGGTTCAGTCAGTGGCAGAGGCCCAGGTGGGGCCAGGTAGTGTGCTCCAGAGGTCGGGTTCTTGATGACTATGAATGGTCTGCATCACTCACTGCCTGTTGTCACGGCAGCCCCGTGACATCGTTATTTTTATCTGTAGTTTACAAATGAGCAGTTCAAGTAATGTCACATCCTTGTCAAATTTTTGTCTGATTTTTCAGTTCTTGCCCATCTGGTAGATATAAAATTATGTCATTGTGTTTTTAATTTGTATTCTGGTTCATTGCACAATTGGTATTTTAAAGACAGTTATTTTACATTTATTTTCTCACTTAAAATTTTTATTTTCAATAGTAGAAGGGCAGGTGGTAAATAGAATCCCAAAATATGTGACAGGTAAAATCTGAGCTAAAAGTAGAAACACAGGAGTAACAAAGGAGGCTTAATCTCTCTCCGGTTATGAATGGCACATTAAGTAGAGAGAAAAAGATATAGATCTTTATATAGAGCTCCTCCACTAGCCCATATTACAGACTTGCGCATTTTAAATTTAAATTATTTGGCCACACCTTGTGGCATGCGGGATCTTAGTTCCCCGACCAGAGACGGAACTTGTGCGCCCTGCAGTGGAAGCAGAGAGCCTTAACCAATTAATTGACCACCAGGGAAGTCCCACAAATTTGTGGGTTTTTTAAAAAAGCATCCCTTTCTTAGGGTATGTTACTGCTCTGTGCCAGGAAATTATTGTGATAACTATTCAAAACTGATGACTGCAAGCAAAATGATTTCCTCAGGATTGGGCACTTGTGCAGCTAACTATAAGCAGTGGTCCAGTTAATACAATTAATAAGCCTAACTAGGAGATATTTCCAGGCTACATTTTCTGAACAAGCAGTAAAAACAGAACAAAAAGTACTAACATATAGAGCTTAAGGAGCTCACAGAGCTCATGAGGCCTGAGAGAAAATGGAAACGAGAACTGCAGTGTATATAGAAAGCAGCACTGTGTATCAGCACCTGTAGAATACTGCTTTTGTTGTTCATGAAAATTTGAAACCTTAAACATGTTATTAACAAAAAATGACAGTACATTAAATATGCAGTAAGTTAGAAGAAGGAACAGAATAAACTCAGGAACTAGGAATAATGTAATAATAATGGACTTCCCAGGTAGCACAGTGGTTAAGAATCCGCCTGCCAGTACAGGAAGACACAGAGTCCTGAGTTTCATTCCTGGGTCAGGCAAATCCCCTGGAGAAGGAAATGGCAATCTGCTCCAGTATTCTTGCTTGGAAAATTCAATGGACAGAGGAACCTGGCAGTCTACAGTTCATGGGGTTGGAAAGAGTCAGACACGACTCAATACCTGGAGTTCACTGTGGCTCAGATCATGAAGTCCTTATTTCAAAATTCAGGCTTAAATTGAAGAAAGTAGGGGAAGTCACTAGGCCATTCAGATATGACCTAGATCAAATCCCTAAAGATTATATAGTGGAGGTGACGAATAAATGCAAAGGATTAGATCTGGTAGCCAGAGTGCCTGAAGAACCATGGTTGGAGGGTTGAAACACTGTACAGAAGGCGGTCACCAAAACCATCCTGAAGAGAAAGAAATACGAGAATGCAGTGTTTGTGTGAGGAGGCCTTACAAATAGCTGAAAAAGGAAGAGAAGCAGAAGACATAGAAGAAAGGGAAAAATATATCCAACTGAATGCAGAGTTCCAGAGAATAGCAAGGAGAGATAAGAAAGCCTTCTTCAGTGAACAATGCAAAGAAGTAGAGGAAAAGAAAATTGGAGGGACTTTTCTGGTGGTCCAGGGGTTAAGAATCTGCCTTGCAATGCAGGAGATGCGGGTTCAGTCCCTGACTAGGGATTGAACTAAGATCCCACACGCCGTGGGGCAACTGAGTCCCTGGACCACAACTAGAGATCCCACATGCTACAACTAAGACCTGCCACAGCCAAATAAGTAAAATATATAAAAGAAAAGAAAATTGGAGATACCAAGGAAACATTTCATGCAAGGACGGGCACGATAAAGGATAGAAGTGGTAAAGACCTAACAGAAGCAGAGGATACTAATAAGAGGTGGCAAGAATGCACAGAAATGCTGCTGCTGCTAGGTCGCTGCAGTCGTGCCCGACTCTGCGACCCCAGAGACGGCAGCTCACCAGGCTCCCCCATCCCTGGGATTCTCCAGGCATGAACACTGGAGTGGGTTGCCATGTCCTTCTCCAGTGCACAGAAATACTATACCCTTAATTACCCAGATAACCACGACAGCTGTCAGAATGCATCAGAAACAGGGAAGAAAGCTGTAGTTCAATCTCATAATATCCATTCAAAAACTGGGAATTAACATAGCATACAGGCCATCCAGTTAAACATTTATCTTTGCTTGTTCTTCCCACTCACTAAATAGTAGTAAAGGAATTTAAAAGGAGTGTCAAAAATAGAGAAGACTAGCAGAGAATTAAACCAACTTTGCCAGATGGAAACAGATGGTGAACAGGCACATGTGTGTGTGTCTACACATTATTGTATGTTTTTTTCACGTATTAGATTTCGTATATCATAGCTGAAACCAATTCCCCAAAGGAGGCAGCTAGGGGCAGGAATAGGTAGGCTGGTCCCAGCAAGAATCATGCTGAACCATGCCACAGAATTCAGAAAGTGTAAGAGTGAGCTCTGTTAGCTCCTTCTGTGGGTGGAGAGGCACAAGGAGAACTGAAGCAGGACGGGCTGGAAACCTGTCATTGCCCTTGGTCACCTCAAGGCACCTGCCCTCCTCTCCCCCAGCAGAAATTGGGCAAGTTGTTTTCCCAAGAGGTTCAGTCGAAGAGCATTAGGCTTGGGGACTCCCAGACTAAAACCAGGGGCCTGCTGAGTGATGAAAGTCTTTCTCCCACCTCCTTGCTTGCTTCCCAGAACTCTCTTAGCCCTTCATGTTGCCTAAAAGGAGATTGGAGGATTCTTCTCCAGGAGAATTGAGCTAAATTAAAATATAGCTAGAGACATTTAATGTCTTTCAGTGAATTTACTTAATCTCTGCCTGGTCATCCTCTGATCCAGCTCTTATATAACATTCAGTCCAGTGTTTTGGTGCCTCTCTTAAATATGGGCAGACAGCCAAGAATCTCAAGATATTTGAGGATAACCTGAAGCAAACAGGAATAAGAAAGAGAAAGGAATACTAGAAGAGGAAACTCAACTACTTTAGAAATGCACACACACACACACTGTAATTGGTGTTTTCAAAGAGCTTAAAACCAGGGAGACAGTGCAGCGACAGCCGTTGCCCTCATGAGAGAACGTGGCGCATGGGGGAGCGCTGCTGGGGAGAGGCGAGCTCATGCTGCTGGGAAGAGACTCAGTAAAGGGTTAGAAAACAAAGTCAGCCACGGCTCTCAGTTCGTAGAGATGAAACTTCAGATACCACGCCTGTCTAGGAGGTCTAGTTTCTGATGAAGAGGAGTTGTAAGAAGAACTGGGGATAGGAGGGAAGATTATCAAAGACATGTGATTTCCCAGAACTGTAGGACCTGAGTTTCCAGATTGAAAGGCTTAGTGCCAGTGCAGGACAGGACAAAAGATCTACAGTGTATCTGGACTGAATGCTCACGCATCAGAGACCGAACCTGTGGTGCATCTATGCATCCAACTTAGAGCAAAGAGGGGAAGATAGGGCATAAAGAATTGTAACAGGATGTCATGGTGCCAGTCCATATCACTGTAAACTGGAAGAAAGTGGATCAGAGCCTTTAAAATTCTGAGAGAACTGAATATTCCTGTGTAAAAGAATGGAACTGGACTCCTGTCTTGCACCACTCAGAAAAATTAACTCAAAATGGACTAAGGGTTTAAGTGGAAGATCTGAAAACAAAGTTCGTGGAAGAAAGCAGAGGGGAAAAGCTCCTTAGCAATGATTTTTTTATGTGACATTAAAAGCACAAGCACAGAAAGTGGGTCTACAAAGCTTCTGCACAGCCAAAAAAAAAGCAATCAACAAAATGAAAAGGCAGCCTGCACAATGGAAGAAAAGGAACTCCTGAAACCCAGTAGCAAATAAAACCCTAAAGAATCCAATTTAAAAAAAAGGATCTGAATAGAAATTTTTCCAAAGAAGACTTTCAAATAACCAACAANAGAGCATTAGGCTTGGGGACTCCCAGACTAAAACCAGGGGCCTGCTGAGTGATGAAAGTCTTTCTCCCACCTCCTTGCTTGCTTCCCAGAACTCTCTTAGCCCTTCATGTTGCCTAAAAGGAGATTGGAGGATTCTTCTCCAGGAGAATTGAGCTAAATTAAAATATAGCTAGAGACATTTAATGTCTTTCAGTGAATTTACTTAATCTCTGCCTGGTCATCCTCTGATCCAGCTCTTATATAACATTCAGTCCAGTGTTTTGGTGCCTCTCTTAAATATGGGCAGACAGCCAAGAATCTCAAGATATTTGAGGATAACCTGAAGCAAACAGGAATAAGAAAGAGAAAGGAATACTAGAAGAGGAAACTCAACTACTTTAGAAATGCACACACACACACACTGTAATTGGTGTTTTCAAAGAGCTTAAAACCAGGGAGACAGTGCAGCGACAGCCGTTGCCCTCATGAGAGAACGTGGCGCATGGGGGAGCGCTGCTGGGGAGAGGCGAGCTCATGCTGCTGGGGATAGGCGAGCTCATGCTGCTGGGAAGAGACTCAGTAAAGGGTTAGAAAACAAAGTCAGCCACGGCTCTCAGTTCGTAGAGATGAAACTTCAGATACCACGCCTGTCTAGGAGGTCTAGTTTCTGATGAAGAGGAGTTGTAAGAAGAACTGGGGATAGGAGGGAAGATTATCAAAGACATGTGATTTCCCAGAACTGTAGGACCTGAGTTTCCAGATTGAAAGGCTTAGTGCCAGTGCAGGACAGGACAAAAGATCTACAGTGTATCTGGACTGAATGCTCACGCATCAGAGACCGAACCTGTGGTGCATCTATGCATCCAACTTAGAGCAAAGAGGGGAAGATAGGGCATAAAGAATTGTAACAGGATGTCATGGTGCCAGTCCATATCACTGTAAACTGGAAGAAAGTGGATCAGAGCCTTTAAAATTCTGAGAGAACTGAATATTCCTGTGTAAAAGAATGGAACTGGACTCCTGTCTTGCACCACTCAGAAAAATTAACTCAAAATGGACTAAGGGTTTAAGTGGAAGATCTGAAAACAAAGTTCGTGGAAGAAAGCAGAGGGGAAAAGCTCCTTAGCAATGATTTTTTTATGTGACATTAAAAGCACAAGCACAGAAAGTGGGTCTACAAAGCTTCTGCACAGCCAAAAAAAAAGCAATCAACAAAATGAAAAGGCAGCCTGCACAATGGAAGAAAAGGAACTCCTGAAACCCAGTAGCAAATAAAACCCTAAAGAATCCAATTTAAAAAAAAGGATCTGAATAGAAATTTTTCCAAAGAAGACTTTCAAATAACCAACAAGTACATGAAAAGGTGTGTAACGTCACTAACCATCTGGGGAATGCAAACTGAAACCACAGTGAGATATCACTTCACACCTGTTAGAATGGTTATCAAAAGAGTTAAGAAATGGGAAATGTGTACTGTTGGTCAGAATCTAAACAACTACTATGGAAAACAGTGTGGAGGTTTCTCAAAAAATTAAGAATAGAGCTATCATGCTGCTGCTGCTGCTGCTAAGTCACTTCAGTCATGTCCGACTCTGTGCGACCCCATAGATGGCAGCCCACCAGGCTCCCCCATCCCTGGAATTCTCCAGGCAAGAACACTGGAGTCGGTTGCCATTTCCTTCTCCAGTGCAGGAAAGTGAAAAGTTAAAGTGAAGTCGCTCAGTCGTGTCTGACATTTCTCGACCCCATGGACTGCAGCCCACCAGGCTCCTCTGTCCATGGGATTTTCCAGGCAAGAGTACTGGAGTTGGTTGCCATTGCCTTCTCCAAGAGCTATCATACAACTCAGCAATCCATTTCTGAGTGTATATCCATAGGAAATACAGTTACTATCTCGAAGAGGTGTCTGACCTCCCATATTTGTTGCAGTGTTGCTCTCAATAGCCAAGTCAGGGCAACAGCCTAAGTGTTCATTGACAGATGAGTGGATTAAAAAGGTGTGAGGGGTATTGTTATTATATATTCTATAGTTGTTTATATTATATAATAAGAATATTATTCAGTTGTAAAAATGGAAATCCTGCCCCTTGTGACAACATGGATGGAGCTTAAGTGCATTATGCTGAGTTAAATCAGACAGAGACAAACACTTGTTGTTCATTTACTCAGTTGTGTTGACTCTTTGCGACCCCATGGACTGCAGCACGCAAGGCTTCCCTGTCCTTCACCATCTCCTGGAGTTTGCTCAGACTCATGTCCATTGGGCTGGTGATGCTATCCAACCATCTCATTCTCTGTTGTTCCCTTTTCCTCCTGCCTTCAGTCTTTCCCAGCATCAAGGTCTTTTCTAATGAGTTGGCCCTTTGCATCAGGTGGCCAAAGTATTGGAGCTATGATATCAATTATGTGGAATCTTAAAAAAAGAAAAAAAAACTGAAAACTGAATTCATATAAACAGTGTTCATAGTGTTCATAGGGAGTGGGAGGTTGAGGGAAATTGGGGTCAGAGGGTACAGACATCCAGTTGTAAGATGGGTAAGTTCCAGGTTTCTAATGTACAACATGGGGACTGCGGTTAACAAGTGTTGGGTACTTGAAAGATGCTGTGAGAATGGATCTTAAATATTCTCACCATAACAACAACAAAAAAATGGTAATCATGTGAGGTGAAGGATATGTTAACTTTATTGAGGTAAAGATTTCACAGTATCTGTGTATATCAAATCATCACATTTTATACCTTAGACTTAATATATATTATATGTCAAGTATATCTCTAAAATGGGGGCGGGGCCCTTTCAGAGAAAACTTGACTGTTACCATCTTTTTGGTATCAAAAAGTTACCAGAGAAAACTTTAGAATTCTTTACCCAGCCAAATGTCAATCAAATCTGAAGGTAGAATCAGAACATTGTGGGCCATGCAAGGTCTTGAATTTAGACATCTGCTTACCCTTCCTCAGGAATATTGGTGGGACTACCAAGGGAGAATAGTAACAAGTGGAAAGCATAGAATCCAGAACAGGAAGTCCAATAATACAGCGAGTCTTAAGAACAGAACAAAGGCCTCTAGAATATTAATATCTTCAGAGAGGGAAAAAGAATACTTGACTATTTGAAAGTATTTGAGAAGAGATATGCACTTCCGTTATTGATATTTCTCCCGGCAATCTTGATTCCAGCTTGTGTTTCTTCCAGTCCAGCGTTTCTCATGATGTACTCTGCATAGAAGTTAAATAAGCAGGGTGACAATATACAGCCTTGACGTACTCCTCTTCCTATTTGGAACCAGTCTGTTGTTCCATGTCCACATCTAACTGTTGCTTCCTGACCTGCATACAGATTTCTCAAGAGGCAGGTCAGGTGGTCTGGTATTCCCATCTCTCTCAGAATTTTCCACAGTTTCTTGTGATCCACACAGTCAAAGGCTTTGGCATAGTCAATAAAGCAGAAATAGACATCTTTCTGGAACTCTCTTGCTTTTTCCACGATCCAGCGGATGTTGGCAATTTGATCTCTGGTTCCTCTGCCTTTTCTAAAACCAGCTTGAACATCAGGGAGTTCATGGTTCACGTATTGCTGAAGCCTGGCTTGGAGAATTTTGAGCATTACTTTACTAGCATGTGAGATGAGTGCAATTGTGTGGTAGTTTGAGCACTCTTTGGCATTGCTTTTCTTTGGGATTGGAATGAAAACTGACCTTTTCCAGTCCTGTGGCCACTGCTGAGCTTTCCAAATTTGCTGGCATACTGAAAGAGAGTTTAATTACTCTCAGAACCACCCTAACATGAAAATAAACAACAGAATAGGAAAGCTAACAAATGACAGAGAAAATAATTAAAAGCATTATTAAAATCTGTTTGTCTAACACTAGGCAAATGCCGTGACCTGTCTCCCACCCAGGAAGAGCTGCCTACGGATGAGGGGAGATAAACGTGTGGATGTTGTTGCTGCTCAGTCTCTGTGTCTTTGTGACCCCATGGACTACAGTCTACCAGGCTTCTCTGTCCATGGGGTCTCTCAGGCAAGAACACTGGAGTGGGTTGCCATATATTTCTCCAGGGGAATCTTCCCAACCCAGGGATCAAACCAGAGTCTCCTGCTTGGAAGGAAGCCTCTTTACTACTGAGCCACCAGGGAAGACCATGTGTGGCTGTGCTGCCTGTAATTAGCCAGTATTTTACTGATATCACGTAGGGTTATTGCTAACTTTCAGCTACTGAACTATCACAGTGAGCATCCTTGTACACACACATCCTCATACATTTCTGAAACTCTACTGGCAGAGCAGATTCCTAGAAACTGAATGGAAGCCAAAGGGCACACATGCTTTTAAAATTTTGTCAGTACTATATTATTCTCTAAAAATATATCAATTTACATTACTGCCAATAAGAGAGTTCCTGATTCTCCACACTCTTGCCAACAATATTATCAGCTTTTTGCAAATCTGATGTGAAAAACACGTTATCTTCTCGGATGTGGATGTTGAACATTTTTACTTGAACACTGACCGTCTGTGCTATTAATTGCCTGAGTATATCTTTTGACTGTTTTCTATTAGGTTATATACTCCTGTTTCTTCTCAATTTGCAAGACTTTTTCTATAGTAAGGAAACAGGATCTTTGTCTGCAATAGCAGACAGTGTTGGGTACTTGTCCAAATTCATCCCGACTCTTTCCTTGCTGGCTTTTCAGAAACAATCCTTTCAGCTTCTTTAGCTATGTCATCTATTGTTCACCGACATATTTCTAAAATGCCAGATTATACGGCTTCCTTGATTTCCCACTGTGGATTCAGCTTTCCTAAAGCCCTTCCAGACAGACTTATGCTCTCCCTCTCCAACCTCTTCATGAGGTTCTATTCTAGTTTTGGCTAAATAAATAGTTTAATTTTTATTGATAAAAGTAGTACATATATACAGCTTTGAAAGTCGAACTGTGTAATGTAGTCTCTCTCTCCACCCTCAACCCTTGTTCACAGCAACAAGCCCGCTTATCTCGGGTATTTGAGCTGCCTTACTTCGGAATAGAAGTGCCACTAGTCTATGTGATTTCTTAGCTCCTCCTTCTTGATTAACTAATGACTTGGTACTATTAGCAATGAAGACTGTCCTTACATCCTGTCCCCCCACCCCACATCCCTTCCCTCCTTCCTCTGATCAGTCACCATAATATTTGGCTAAACTATTAGGTTTGCATTATAAATATTCTTTATAGCCACACTAGGTATGCATTTCCATTGTTTTTTATTTATCAAAAATGTTTTGATTTCCTTTGAGCTAATAATTGTTTTAGTTATTTTGAATTCACTTAGGTTTTCTATATATCTCTCACTTTACTGGTCCATCCTTAAGCTTTGTAACGGAAGTGTTATCAGTTCAGTTCAGTCGTTCAGTCGTGTCCAACTCTTTGGGACCCCATGAATCACAGCACGCCAGGCCTCCCTGTCCATCACCATCTCCCGGAGTTCACTCAGACTCACGTCCATAGAGTCAGTGATGCCATCCAGCCATCTCATCCTCTGTCATCCCCTTCTCCTCCTGCCCCCAATCCCTCCCAGCATCAGAGTCTTTTCCAATGAGTCAGCTCTTTGCATGAGGTGGCCAAAGTACTCGAGTTTCAGCTTTAGCATCA